>JBBPDB010084892.1:0-26932 GCA_037974465.1 Brachypetersius altus
TGGCATTTAATTAATGAGGTATCCAAACACCACCAACTTAATCCATCCCAGATGACTCTGTTTCGCTCACACATGCATTCATATACACACACACACACATACACACACACACACACACACACACACACGCTTTCTCTTTAATTTGTCCTTGTGCTCTTGGCTGTTTAGTAAATTGCTTGTGCTCCTGTTGGCTGGATTTTTTGAATTTATTTAGCTTGGGTTAATGCCACTCACACCTGCATGATACACACACACACACACACGCACACACACACACAGTCTTCTTGAGGTCATGTTAGGTATAGAAAATGCAATGGATCTGAGCATCAGCCTGAAGAAATCATTCAACTGCATCCCAATTTTATAATTATGATTCTATTCAGTATTTTAAATGTGTGCTCATTTTCAATTAAAATTTGCTTTTCAAATGCAAACACGCTCAGAAGTCTTGGTGTAGGGCTTATATTCCACTGTGATGTAAATCACTCTTTCAGTTGTGTTTTTTAAACGAATTGATAGAATCAAATGACGTTTAATCGTTTAAGGTTTAATGTAATCGTTAACTGAATTTAAATTTAGTGAGAGCAGCAGTGTCTGCATGTCCACCCAACAAGTATATGTTTCACAAATATGGTCAATAAGAATATATATCATACATGCAATAACAGAGTGTATACAGTACTGTGGAAAAGTCACCAGAGAAAATAATATTTAAAAACAGTGAGTGTTCTTTCACATAAATAGTACTAAAAAATACTAAAGCAAAATTAAACATAAAACTGTATAAGAACATTATACAGTAAGCAGTGGTTTAATATTCAGTATATCTATGTGTTCCCTGTGGAATTCCAGTATTACTCTATTTCCATCAGAAACCTGGTTTAGCTGGAGAAACCTGGAACCGAACCTGTGTTCTCTCCAGCTCACAAAATAGCAACTACTTTTTCTTTTTTAACAAACAAAACAAATCGTGATACTTTTTACTTCTTTTTTGTTTTTTATAGTAATCTATATCATATGTATTATTTACTCAGTTAATGAGTTTATACATCAATTAGTTACATTTCGTAGATAAGAATATATATTGTTTGTGTATTTATTTATTTATTTATTTATTTATTTATTTATTTACACAGTAAATTTGTGTATGTATCATATAAATCATGCACACAGTCCATATATATATATATATATATATATATTCAACTCTGCCGTGACTGTGTTCTCTCTCAGCAATCATATCACAAGCCTCTCGCCTCAGAGGGTTTATAATCTTTTGCTGCATTTGCACCAAACGTCTCGGTATCAAAGCATATAAAAGGTTATACAGACTGATGCCACGACTCTGAAAAGGCTGGTCTCTAATGTTTTCACGAAATGTGTCTTCAAATCAAGGCATTTATGTCCAAATCTCTCTTGAATAGAGCTTAGAAATTCACCAATCCATGATCCAAATGCGCTGTTTACAAGGTCACACGAGAGAGTTTTGACTGTGTTCGGACAGGCAGTTCAGATCAGAGCGAACGTTTTCTGTATATAGGGCTCAAAGGCTCAAAACCTTTTTCCAATCGAATCGAGCCACGCTTGTGGATGGATCTCATGTCTGGACATGTGAGTCACGTGTTGCCGAAGCTTTAGCAGACGTTTAGGCAGTGTGTGTTTTTACAGCATGTGCTCACATTTACACCTTCCTATAAAATATGAACGTCTTTCAATAGTTTAGGAAAAAGCACATGCAAGTCTATTGCAAATCTAATATTACTCATAATTCAAAAAGTTGATGTGACTGAAAAAAAACTGAAAGCAGATCTGAAATCAACTTGAAAAACTGGTTTATAAAAGTGCGTTGTGGTTTCTGATGATTACCATTTCATGTGTATTTAGATTTTTGATCAAGGGCTGCATATTGATCATTTAAAAAATACATTTTAATGCTTGACACAGCAGACTCAAACAGACTTCAAGACACTAAAGCTCAGGTCAGTAAAAAAAAAAAAAAAGACACGAGTCACTGTTTGTTGTGGTTTAATTAAAAACAATCAGCCGTTCTTAACCATTTATGGCTTGGTAAGAGCTGGTGAATACATGCTCTCTGTAATTTAGCGTTAAGACCGAATGAAGAAATTCTCAAAAGTCCTGGTCGAATCTGTGTTGCAAGTAATTTGCTTTTAATACAAACATTTTTTGCCCATAAAAACAATGTTTGTGTCTCTTGGCTTGTAGCAGAGTTATTATTATCGCGTGTGTGTGTGTGGTGTATCAGATTTGAACTCACCATCGTACACAGTCTGTATGTCTACGATAATGTCGTTGCGTTCGTTTGGAGACGTGATACAGAACTATAACGCAGGCGATAAAATACACCGCCTCCCCCGAGGGCAGCATGTACAAGTTTCCCCTACAGTCGCGTCCTCGGTAACCATAGCTGCAAGCAGTGGGTCAAGGAACACTGGCTGGATTATTGTGGTGTTTCTATCGGTACTACATTCCTCATAAGTTCTAGGTGTCATCTGCATTAGCAAGCTTCAAGACATTCAAACTGAATAACACAAGCTCTAATGTAGAAAAAGCCATAGTAAAAACAAAGTCACAAAATGGTATCAACATTATAGCATTAAATTTTATGGTAATGTTTTATGTTCACATTGGAATGTAAATCAGAAAAATCTCAAAATGCTGGGCAGTTATGAGGAGAGAAAAGTCGCACACCACGAATTTACAGTCCTATAAGGAGCACACTTGTCCATCACCTAGAAACTAAACTGAATCTGGACTGTAACAGGAAGCAATAACTCTTCCTATGGGCTAATTTGTTGTGCTCCTAGGATTTACTGGCTCACTCTGGACAGTATTTTGTAACTATTAAAAACTAATGAAAATCGTTCTTTACTGCTTAATAAGGTTGTATGGATTCTACGGCACAACAATCAAACCATTGCGTTTTATTGGCAGACATTTTATGTTGCAGTATAAACATGACATTAAAGAGAACTGTTGGTAGATGCTGCCTTGTTACTGCAATCATTTATCTATGTATGAGATTTCCTGTATTTTCATCTTAGTAATTTAAGCCTATTTGGCATTTTAGTGCAGTTTCTTGACTGTTTTGAATGGCTTGTATTGACCCCCATTTTAATCAATTTATGTACACCAAAAATGATATATGACAAAAACAACTGCCGTAATTTCACGACACACGATATGTCACAATATTCATTTAGTTTGAAATATTAGTTGGAATAACTTTGTACTGTCCACTATATAAATATATATGTATATGTGTGTGTGTGTGTGTGTGTGTGTGTGTGTAGAGACTTATCATTTAGTCTTCTTTTAGTCTGCAAATAGTTTACAAATAGTTTACAAATGCATTTATGTAAATATTTTTACAACACAGATGTCCATATTCTATTTCTCTAGACTCTATAGAATAAATTTTTATACTGCACTGTTAGTATAATACTTCATGTTTAATCTTATTCTATGCTATTCTATTCTTTTCTTAATTTGCTGCTCCTAACTTTGTACTGTCCACTTTCAGCCATGACAAAACAAATTTCCCACTTATGGGACTAATAGAGGTTGATCCTATCTCTTATATTGTCAAAAAAGATGCAGTGAGTTTTATATAAAAAAAAAATAGGATAAATTTTGCTCTTTGTAATGATGTGCTGTAATTTATCCCAATAATAATAAATATCACCAAATCCTTAACTGACAAATACAGATTGACCATGTTTAACAAAGGATACACCCAGTCCAGTCCCAGACTCTCTGAGGGATGGTCCATCCTAAGTTCATCGTAGTTCTGGATGTTGGAAGGAATGTACATGGTGATCGGCCGCCCACGGATGAACATTTTGATTGACTGACCTGCAAAACATTTAAATACATTAAATAATTACTAGATCAGAAAATAAGATGAACATACGAACATTCAAAAATACATACAAAAGTAGAGTTCCCAGTGGTCTGCACATCTTAAAGGATGTATTTACTAGATAGGACTGTAACAAATCTAGCAAAACTACAGCAGATGTATATCTGAGGGAAATATAGGACATTTGGTCAATATGTCTCTCCATCAATATACGCAGAAATTTATAAAATGTGTAACATTACAAACGCTGTCACTTTTTTGATCCTTTTTCAACTCAGCTTCTGTCTTATCAAAGTATTTCACCTAATCAATTATTTAAGAGTTTTCACTTTTACACCACGGTTCCAAGCACACATAACATGTTTGGCCTAAAGGTGGATGGAACAGCTGGAAGGTTTGAGTGCTAAGGGAGCTGCTGATATCACAACCACAGGACAAAACATACAGATTAAAGCTTTATTCCCAACACAGCACTGTCACAAATATTCTTAAATATTTACACGACACTGTTTTCCTCAAACAGACTTTGTCATTAATAAGTTGTTTCAGCTTACGAAAGAAAAGATTCTCATTTGTATTATGAATTCTAAAGTATGTATTGATGTATGGAGCACGTAGCACTTAGCTACACTATATGGACAAAGGTATTGGGACACACCAGTTTTTCAGGGTTTGGGCTACTCCTCTTACTTCCAGTGAACTGCAAGCTTAAGACATTTTGGACAACGTCATGCTTACAACTTTGTGGACACAGTTTGGGCCAGATTTGTTTCTATTCCAGCATGACTGTGTCCCAGTGCACAAAGCGAGCTCCAAAAAGACTGGACTGGCTGGATGAGCTGGATGAGTTTGGTGTGGAAGAACTTGACTGACCCAAACAGAGCCCTGACCTCAACACCGTCCAAGCCCTTTGGGATGAACTGGAATGGAGGTTGTGAGCTAGGCCTTCTCCTCCAACATCAGTACCTGACCTCATAAATACTCTACAGAATGAATGGGCACAAATTCACACAGCAACTCCAAAATCTTGTGGAAGAAGAGTGGAAGCTGTTCTAGATGCAAAGAGGGACGAACCCCATATTAAAGTCGATGTATTTGAATGTAATGTCAAGTCCCTGTCAGTGTAATGGCCAAGCGTCCCAATACTTTTGGCCATATGAAGTATCAACAAAGCACTGTAGCTGCAATAGGTGTTTTAGGCATAATGTGCTTCCAACTAAACACTCGGTCTGTGCCTTAGTTTGAATAATACCAAAACGTACTCTGAGTTCCTCTCCTGGACCCCTGGGTTCCTGTAGAAAGGCAGAAAGACATAAACAGATTACAATGAATCACACGTTTCTCAGTCCTGCACCCTCATTCTGATCCAACTGGCCTGAAGTATCATTCTGAATCAGGCCATGTGACCGTCTGCTTTAAGCAGAACAGAACTGTTCTACTACGGAAATGATTGGTCTGTTGAATAAGTTCGGACAGGAAAGCCCATCTGCGTCCAATACCGTAGTATGAAAATAAAAAAGTGAGAGCCAATAAAAACAGACTCACACTTGGCGTATAAACTCAGTCTGCATTCCATCTAAACAGTGATGGTGATCTGTTTGGATGTATTACATAATGCAGTATTTCATAATCATGGGATATTTATGAAGCAAAAAAAACCCAATGAGAGACAAATAAGATCATTCTGTAAACAACACCAAGAGAAGTGTGACCGCAGTCCTACTGACGGGGTACTTTAGTCCAAGCCTAGGCTCAGTATTTCTCGAGAAAAAAACAAGTCAGTCTCTCTCAGACAGCTGCCAAGGAAACCCGAACCTGACAACATCTCGTAAAAGTGTCAGTATGGGTCCTGAGGAATGTCGCGCTCTTCCAGCGCTGCCCTCAAGTCATTTTATGTCAAGACACTTGTTTCCTTTTCCCAGCATTTCAGGATGCAGGCCACACAGACGATCTAACATTTTTGGCATTAATCAAAAATCCCAATTGCATTTAACACTGTGTCAGAATTGGATTATGAATGAAGCACTAGAAATGGCCCAGAAAACATTTCGCTACATTAACTTGCTCGGACCGTTAAAAATATTTTCCTTCCCCTTAAAAGGGACTTTTTTGGAGGTCTGAGGGGTTTTTTGACAGCTACAAAATGTTAAATTCACTTGGGCACAGGCAGCATTGAGAAATCTTTTGCCAGTTTTTGGCCCCTACATTGCTATGAGCAGTGTGGCAACATACAACTAACCACAGAGAGTGAATTTCCAACAGGAGTCTGGAGTAACAAGCTCTTCTGTGTCTACCACTGCAGCAGTGTGTAAGTGTGTGTGTGTGTGCACACGTTGTATTCATTGCTTTGTGAGGACCACATGTCCTCATAATGATTGCAATACTGAAAAACAGTAGACATGTCACATTTTGTTGGTGCTCATGAGGAAATATGTTGTTTTCAACACAGTTTCTTGTGATGACTTCTTCCTAGAAACATTTTTAGGGAAAACTAAAAGAGCCGAAAGACTGCCTTACGGTTACTGAGGTTAAGGTTAGGTTTAGATATAGTATTACTGAGATTCAGTAGTTCGCAAGACAGTAATACTGCTCACAGATATCGCAACCCCACTCATAAATACGGCAGTATAAACAGGTGTGTGTGTCAGATTGCAAGAAATCAATTTTGAATTAGAGGTAGGAGGAGATCTACCATGTTTATTAGTCAGAGTTCTTCTTCTTTTGTTTAACGCTGGAGTTGTGAGGCTAACAAATACGAGCCAGTTGTATTAATTCATCCCTAAAACCACACCCAGTTCTTCATTAATGTGGTGCAGATCTGTGAAAGTGGTTTAGAACACAGCATGACTGATTGTGAGCTATAAAAACGAATAAAACATCACAGTAGAAGCGAACACTAAAGACGGCCATAAACCACAGGGTCTGTTTTCACAAACCACGATCAGCCCTACATATGACTTTCTGAAAACCACTTATGGTGTCAGAAGGGTAGTTTTGTTCATTTGTATTGCTTACAGTAAATCATACTGTGTCAGAAACCTCCTTGACGAGTCTACTCCACCTTAATAAAGCGCAGATTCTGGTTTAAGTGGGTTGAGAAAAGATGTAGTCACTAAAAAGGTTACTATTGACTTCTGGGTTTTTAAGTAATCTACGTTCCAATGCAAAGTAAACTGGAAAATACTGTACACCAAACATATCTCGGCTGCTTGAATACATCTGGTGTGAGTGGAAAGTTGAGGTACAGTTGTCAACAAGCTAAAACAAAACTGAAATTAAAAGCTATCATGAGCTGTCACCACATGTTGTGTTCTGCGTCTTCTCACACTTACACAGTATTCACTGAAATTGTTAACAGAAGTCTCCGCACAACAGGCCTTCGAGGCATTATCTTAAATTTACAGCAGGTGTTAAAGGGCAAACAAAATTCTATGCAAAACTGGATGCCGCTTATGCTCAAATGTAAGCAAATCAAATGCAATAAGCTGTGTTTCCAATATCAGCGCCTATTTTCTGCACTGTCCTCTCATATTTAGCTTGAACCTCCCTCAAATGCCTATGTGTAAGTTCACAGTTTTCCAAGGAAATGGCCCAGAAACTGCATGTCCAAGCTTGTACACTGGTTTTGTATAGAACATATGGGCACCCAATGCTTCTAACTAAGGTTTACAACGGCAGACCCTGAGTTTTAAGGGCAGAACAGGCAAGGTTTATCCATTTAACAGACACAGTTTTAATACTCTTCTCCTGTAGCTACCCCTTATTAGGAATAACAAAGACGATTAATAATCAAGCGATTAATAATCTAATTAATTTGATTGATTACTACAAATTAATTGCACACATTTTTGCTGCTAACGTATATAAAATGTAAATGAATAATCAACATTACAGTCTTTTAATGCCCCCTTTATTTAATAACTGTTTGCTGTTTGCACTGTTCATGTGCATTAATGGTCACAGCAATCAAAAATATGAGTTAAAGGGGAAAAAATGCTTCAGCAAGAACAATGCTAGAACTAAGACCGTCTATAAGGTGCAGTTTAAGACAATGTACACACAAGCACCGGTGTTCTGGTGAAGTGCCTCAAAAAATGCTACCGTAGCACAAATCGACAGCAGGGTCTATGGATTCACACTATCCTTTCGAAAAATGCTCCCTTTACATTTCCACAGTTCATGCAGTGTTTAGAGTCAGTTTATAACACTGACACTCATACAGGTTCCGGGAGTGTAAAGACACCGTGTGTTGAGTTACTCCGTCAAGTGTTTTTGCTTTGCACTGATTTTAAATAGTTAATGAATGAGCACTGATATAACAATTATTAACTATTTTTATTATTCATTATTATTATTTTATTAATTTAAGGTATTCTGAACGCTGCCTTTTCCAAACAAAACTGGAATCAGACACTTAATTTCCTACTTCTTCCGCATTCCAATACTGCCACATCCCAACCCTGAAAAAAAGACTATATGAGAAAGTAATGTATCACATATCTACTGTGATTGCCTGCATGTGTTCAGTTATGCAAAACATCGAGCTCTCAGTCTGTTAAAAGGTTTTCTTGACATTTGGTGTGCCAAGGAAAACTGCCCCGGCAATTTCATTTAGGGCTGATACATCATTCAACCAAATATGTAAACCTATTAAAGGAGCAGTGATTGGGGTTAAAAGGGTCTTTTAACAGATTTTTAGAGAATTATGTGGATTTTCCCAGGTCAGCTACAATAGTTCAGCAACCAAATATACCCCAAAGGTATATGAGTGTAGAAGGAAAGGGTATTTTTCCTGGAGCAGCACGTGCTAAATCCTGCCTGAGCGCAGAGTGTGCGGTGGTGAAGACAGGCGAGACCAATGATGATGTGAGTATATGAACAGTGTGGAATGAAGTTGTTTCCAGATGAGCTGGAGTGGACTATACTAGGTCTGGGTCAGGAGCCAGAAGAGCAGTAAATCAGTGGGTGTTTCACTATAATGTTGAGGCACGTGGGAGGAGAGAGAGTTGTGACAGTTTTTTTTTTATTACCTGTGTTTGAGAGGAGGTCTTTGGCTCGGCTGTCAGAGAAAGAAAAGAAAGAGAAAAGTGTCAATGGTGCGAAACGTTTTTGATTTTTGTTTTTCCAGCTGAACAAGACAGGACAACGGCACGCAAGATTTCAGAACGACTTCTGTTGTTAAAACACGCAGAAAAACATCTCATCTCCAGGCTGAGCTCCACTGCACTCTAATGAAACCAGTGGGTTATCTCCACTGGAACAAACCACAAGAGCAATGTCAACATCAGTCTTTTGTCATCTTTTCGGCAAAATGTAGGTGTGGTTACTGTAAGCCTTTCCTTTATGTATTTTGAATGGACTTATTTATTAGATTTGCTGGATGTGATTACTATGGATTACCAGTTCACCTTCAAGCTTTTGTCTGTTTTTAACCACCATGATGGGATAGTTCGGACTACCATACACAGATAAATGTGGGAAATAAAAGCTTCATTCCACAACCCTAGGAAGTGAATTGAGTGTCCATCAACAAATATTACTGTTTAGCCAAAATTGTAAAGTCGATACAAAGCTTTTGTATCAGTAGTTGTACAAGATGATACTGCCGCTGCATAAAACAGTATAAACTTCACCAATATTTTGAACTCGGTATGTAATTCTGTATTTATTGTACTCTGGAAGAGCAGAACTTGATGTGCTATCAGACCTAAATGCACTATATTGTATAAGTATTCCCCATTACATCCAGCCCCAACCTCAACCCCATCCAACACCTTTAGGATGAACTCTGACGGAGATTGCGTGTCTACATTGTCCTACATCAGTGTTTTATCTCATAAATGCTCTACAGAATAAATGCATAAAAATTCCCACAGAAACACTCCAAGAAGAATGGAAGCTCTTACAGCTGCAAAGGGAGACCGACTTTATATTAAAGTCTATGTACTTGAATGCAATGTCATTAAAGTCTATGTTGGTGTAATGGTCTGGCATTACCAGTACTTTTGTCCTTATATCATCTACATTTTATCCTGGATCTGTAACCCTATAGAAAAGTTATATTTATCTCCACTGCTAACCCTGGCATCAGCAGGAACCTGAAAAATAGCATATATCTGCTTCAGTCCCACATCAGTGCATCCCTACTTCCATTTGACATTAGTATAGTGGTAACTGATCAGTAAATATCGATGAACGTAGACGGACTCACCCCTCCAGGCTTGGGGATCGAACGAGTAGATTGGTCGAGGATGCTGCCTTCTTAGGCATCCGCTGTTTGTTCTTGTCCTGGGTGTCCTTGTTCAGTTTCTCACTATTCCTTCGCATCCTGAACACACGAGCCAGCGATCAGCCTCTATATTATATCTGACTTAAAGCGACAGTTCTGCTTTATACAATTATTGGACAAACTTGCAGATCAAAATCCCAAAAACCCATTCCCTCTAGACTTACAGACAGCAGTCTGTCATATAGGGACAAAAACCACATAAGCAAGTCTATTTGAGCTTACTTAACAACTCTGAGTGATTTTAAGCAAGATAATAGCAGATGCATACGTTTCCATGACTTCCACTATATTAGCCTTGTAGCTCCAGTGCAGAACTAAACATTTCTTTCAGCTGCGTTTGAGGAAACTCACTTAAGATGTTTCTGTAAACACTGCCAGTTGCTTAAGGTAGCTTAGGGCTTATTGAGGTTGAGAAATGAAAAGAGCTGATGAAGAGGGACAAGATTTCTCCAAAATCCTCATAACCCATTATTAAGCATCACATTACACCCTCTCTATCGGAAAGGCGCTAAACAGAACGATGCCTTCGGAAAAATTAGATGCAGAATGATTGTCTTGTTTCAGCATAGTTTTCGATATGCAGAGTGTGGGAGTGTGTAAATGTATGTGCGCTCAGGGCTTGTTTCCTATGATACACACCCCGTTTCCTGTTCCTCTAAAAGCTCCATACATTCTCCAATAGAAGAGCGGAACAGGAAACGGCAGTGGTCACTGCTGACGCTGGTAGTGATGGAGAGAGAAGTGAAACTTGATTGCTGTGGCATCATGTCCTTTCAACCATAGTCGTCAACAATCGCGAAGGGAAAAGACTCTTCACATCTGTCTAAACCTCTTTAAAGGGCCCGTATCATGGAAAATCTCATTTTCATCACTTTTTTGAGCTAATAAGTTTGATGTAGTATATAAACACTTTTAAAGTGTTTACCTGGCACTTACTCTCCAAGCCATCTGACAATGGAAAATGGAGCCTTTAAATTATACAGCTAGAGCATGTTTGAAGCATAATCGCGATTTCTATTGAGCTCAGTTGGGAATAGAATATTATCAGCAGAACCAGTGTGATCCATGACGCAAGGCAGAGGGATAGCTTACATTTTTGCATTCGACTATCTATCCCAACGACTCTTATTGGTATAGTGTAGTTTGAAAGTCCCTGGCCAGTGTTGTTTCCCACTTTTCTATCCAATCACTAGCCTAAAATGAAATGTACACAGTTTCTTCTTATCCCACATAGTAATTGATCAACCAAAAGGTGTTTGCTGTCAGTTTTGCACTGGACCTGCTCTGGCTACAAGGCTATTGTTGCTATTAAGAAATAGATGCCCATTTGGTTACATATTTGCCACCAAGATTGACTCATTAAGTTCATACAAATAGACTTACTTAAAGATTCTCTTTTACTCTATAGATTATTCTTGCTTAGTAACGTGCATTCAAACTGTTCTTATAGGTCTTAGACTATTAGTTAAGCAATCAAGAAATATTTTTAAACTCACTGACGAATGCAAACGCCAGATTATGAAGATCAATGAATCACAGAATCATGGTTAATATTTATGTACATGCAAAGATAGATCATTCCATTAGATTAAACATGACTTGATTGGGTTAGTATGATTTCACACCAAACCAGCATTGCCCAGCAGTTATTAAGTTTTGTACCAGTCCAAGATGCAAACATACTGTACCCTCGTCTCATTCAGACCTAAAACGTACTAGAATGTGGGAAAAGGTATCACTTTAACTTAAAAACTGTAAACAATCACTTTCATTCAGTCACACCTTTAGGCTTGACTTCAAATATTCACACACTCTTGCAGAACACGGGTGACTCTGTCCCAAGGCCTGGAGGCCCAATCCTGCACTAATTTCACATTTATATGCTACACTGATCTCAAAAGGTCCTCTCAGCATGTTCCTCTCAATCTATTTCATCACATCTCTCAACGCTGCAACGCAGCCAAACCCCATCTGCCATTATTGCATTCCTTCTTGTAAACAGTCTCCAAGATCACACCTAACATTTGAATTGGCATTGTAGCAAGGTAAGCAGCAAGGTAAACTAATCTGTGACTTCCACTCAAGCCTGTTTGTAAAAGTTTACACAAACCCTTAGGAATCTAATTATCTTGTCAAGACTGAAGCCATTTTACAAATTTACACCCGGTATTCCTTCAGAGTTGCAGCATGCTCCATAACTTACAATTAGGTTTTCAACTGAATACATACACTATACTTATCCTCATCCATATATAGCAACAAGCTCTCAGTAAAAGAAGGGCAGGGCCTCTAATGAGTAATTAACCTTGGCCCTGGACTAGGACTTTTATATTCTCCATTTTCTGATACAGCCTAGATGTGGACTATAAAACTGTGGTAGTAGGGACTCTCCACTGACGATCCTTTTTCTTCTAGAAATAATCTTTCTGCACAGTACCAGTCCTAAAATGGAACATTCCATCATTTTATTTTTAGCCCAAAACGGGGCTTAAATTGCATCTTGGAAAAAGCCAGTGTCCTGAAGGTGGTACTACTTGGTACAGCGGTAGAATCAGTAACTGGGTTAAAATGAGAACAAAGCCCAGAAGCAGAAAGGCCATGCAAGGAAGACGAAGATCAGTTTGAATGGCGGTTTGAACGCACAGTGCCTTTTCACCCTCCATAATTGGGGACAGGGGTCCACCATGGGGGCTGCCGAGAGGCTCTTTAGGGGGCGCTGGAGAGTTGGAGGTCGGCGTTTGCGGGGCTGAACCTTGGCTTTCTTCGCTGCTTTTGCTCTGCTGCTGTTGAAGTGTTCTGAAACTGGTGGGCTGAATGGGCTCTTCCACCATAGAGCGCCAGCTTCTGTCCTTCTCTCGCTCCTCTTCGTTGTTTTCCACCTCCCGTGAGTCCTCATGGAGCTTGTTCAGCGCTTCCTCCATGAGCGAATGTTCTTCGGGAAGTGCATCCTCCAGACAGAGGCTCTTGGAGGAAGCGAGTGACGTCCTGGCGGGCTCAGGGGTCCAGGGGTCAGTTTGGGTCGACCTTTCAAAAGTGCCTGCTTTCAGGCTGGGCACAGACGGCACAGCCACTCTACCGCCCTCGCCATTTTCAGCTGAGTTTGAGACATGGCTAAAGACACACAATCAATAAATTAGATAGACAGATAGACAGATAGACAGATAGATAGATAGACAGACAGACAGACAGACAGATAGACAGATAGACAGACAGACAGATAAACAGATAGATAGATAGATAGACAGACAGACAGATAGACAGACAGACAGATAGACAGACAGATAGACAGACAGACAGATAAATAGATAGATAAATAGATAGACAGATAGATAGATAGATAGATAGATAGATAGATAGATAGATAGACAGCGAGAAAGACAGACAGACTGACTCAGACAGACAGACAGACAGACAGACAGACAGACAGACAGACAGCGAGAAAGACAGACAGACAGACAGACAGATAAATAGATAGTCTGACATTGTTATGTTGTTTTCTCCCACTGTGCCCTGTTGAGAGAACTATTGCAATTTAAAGTACTGTTTATGCAGTTTATGATTTCTTCTTTTATGTTGCAATGAAACAGCACAAGCCACCTGTGGGGTACTGCAGCCTGTCAAAATGCATCATACAAACCGTTAATGAACTCTATGCACTGTTTTTTTAGACGACCTACAGACTTTTTGAATGATTGACATCTGATCAACATAATCCAAAAATGACTAATTCACAGTATCAGCTTATGGTTGTAGCCATGAATAGCAGTTTTACTTATTTTCCGGCCACCCCTGTAGATGCTACAGTGGCTGTGAAACTGTGAACAGTGGGCCGTGTCCAGAAGCGGCTGATAACAGGCCTCAAGTGAGCTCAAGTTCCAGAATGATCATGAGACTCAACAACATATCCCGTGGTGTTTCCTGCAAGTGAACTAGAGGTCCAGTTCAACAATACACTCCTTTATTAATTCAAAATTAACACTCAGGGGAAAAAAGCATTCATTGCAAAACTAATATGTGTCATTAAGATAACCTATAAATTAAATTTTGTTCAGTTTATCACATCAAACCATTTTAAATGCATTTATAACGAGGTAAAGCCCTCAAGGCTTACAGAACATGGTCATAAATCTTATGTCGGACAGCATGAAGCGTCAGTAGTCTTAAGATTCTGGTTTCTTTGCTTGTTTAAAGTGCTGCTCCCAAAGTATGTTTGGGACTTTTTCATTTTTAAAGCTCAAAAAATAATAGCTCTGAAGTGACTGATAAACACCAGGAACTGTTCGTGTGTTTGTCTCCACAGTCCCTCTATCCCAGCTCACAAAAAGCATGGCATTTTCTTCCAAACCAAGCAAGCCAGAAACGCCACTAACTGAGCACTTACAAGAAACCAAAGTCACATGGTACATGCTTTTTCTCTCGCTCTCCTTCTTTCGCTGGAAGTTGCGCCGTTGTCCCAGGCTCTGAGCGTGCCAAGGAATGTTGTGCCGTTTCTTTGTTGTACTGAATGTGTGGGAGGGCGCCTCACATTTCTCACAACCGCACATCAAGTCTACTTAGGCAAATCATATCTCCAGGGAAGCGTCACAGAAAGAAGCTTTTGTAAGACCATGGCTGTTGATCAGCAGTATGGCCTTCAAATTAACGAACTGAACGCTGTGTTTAATAAACACGCAGTGCACTAACGTCGAAACTAGTGATACAGATGTGAAACAACTGATATTGTGAGTGCCTCTAACAATTTATATTTAGACATACGCTTAAGGACCTCACAGAAGCATAAAAGTACACAGTTCTTCTTTCTGCACAATGAGGGACAGTCCAGAGAGTGAGTCAAATCTGGAGTAAAGAGTGAAAAGCACTACAGTAATCAGAAGATCAGTACCTGTTGACTGGGTGATGCAGACCATCCAGAGAGCTTGTGGAGAGCCTGCCGGTTTTGGAGAACCCATCAATGCAAAAAGACTGATTCAACACGCGAGCTGCACTGGGGTTCACTGGGGTCACACACATACACACACACACACACACATACATGTAAGTACACTAATTTTATAACATGTATTGCTGCACAAATCCACCCACGTGGGGCATAAACCCAAAGATGGCTGCATTGACTTTAGAATGTTAGAATGGACAACCAACGCATTTAAATGCATTAAATATTGTATATTTGTTTGGTTTAAAAAGTCATTCTTATGCTATTTTCAACCCAAAAAAGGGTCTGATATATTGTTTTTATTGTCAGTGTTCCACTACATTTGTGTATTCAGAGCTTCAAATATCTGTCCAAACCCAGCAAGACACAACTGGTTCAGGGTTCAGATTCCACATTTGGGTTCGCACAGCCGATCTCCCACTGGATCTAAATTCTGGATCTGACCCTGCATTTCCACCTGCTCAAGTTATTTTCTTCTCCCTTCGACTTTTATTACTTTAAATTGATTTGGACATTAGTCACGCACTAATATTATTACCAGTCCTGAAACGGTCAGAAAAATGGGACTAAGCAAAAGTAAAGATTAGTCCTGCCAAGTGGTCTTTTTCACATGATATGTAATGTTCTTAGTAAAAAAACAGAACTGTATGAAACAGGTGAAGCACAACATCCTGCTGTGGCTTTGAGAGCACGGTGTGATAAGAGCACAGTATGGAAAGCTTATGCAGACTTAAAGAGGTTCGGGACTTTGTTTGAAAGCACTGTTTGATGAACACATTCATTAAGGCTGAATTTGGACACTTTTAATTAATTTATGATCTAGTGATAAATATACACCACCAGGCAAACGTTTGAACACACATCTCCTCATTCAATGTTTTTTCTTTGTTTTTATTAATTTTCTACATTGTAGATTAATATAATATGAAATAATATGAATAAGAGTAAAACAAATCAGAATAACCTTGTAATAAGGTAATGATGGACTGTTGTTACTTTTACTTAGTTAAGTTGGTTCTTGCCATAATGTGGAGTAGAAGAGTAGTGGAATAGGATCACTACCTGTGGACCAACCCGACCATCACAACTGATGCTTCCAAACACATTAAGAAATTCCACTAATGAACTCTTGACGAAGTTCATTAATTCCACTAATGAACTCCTGTTAATTAAATACCATTCCAGGTCGATACTTCATAAATCTGATTGCAAAAACGCCAAGAGTGTGCAAAGCTGTCATCAGTCCAATAGGTGATGTTTTCAATATTAATCTACAATGTAGCGAATAATAAAAACAAAAGAAAACATTGAATGAGAAAGTGTGTCCAAACTTTTGATTGGTACTGTAATGGTAAATGGGCAGAATCCTAGAAGATTCTGTTGAAGATGTTGAAGACGTTGCTATCCTAGAAGATGACCTGGTTTGGGTCTATTTCAGACAGAATTCTGCTGATCGCGGGTCAGTTACAAACACATAACTTGATGATGTAGTTCAATTGGAGTTGGATCAGGTTTGTCATGGCCACCACAGAGTAGCTTCTCGGGCTGGATTTGGGTTCAGGTCAACATATCAGGCCTGGTTAAAGCTCTAATTAAGGGTGTCGTAATTAAATAATCAAATCAAATCACATCAAATCTGAAAGTTCAAGATACAATTAATTATTTCCCAAAGACTCAAATTAAACTGTTTTGAAAAGTGGAAAACAAAATGTGTAATAAACAGAAATATTCTGGATATTCTTACCAGCAATTAGCTGCTGTTTGAGTAGTGGAATCTGCTGTTCGTGGAGGCGGAGCTTGCGTAGCGCGTCGGCCAGTGAAGACTTGAGCAGCGTTATCTCATCTTCCTGCGTCTGCAGCCGCACCTCCATCAGAGAGAGTCTGTCTAGAAACTCTGCACTGCTCCCAGCCGATACATCATCTACACACACACACACACACACACACACACACACACACACACACACGTCAGCACCTGGTTTTCTAAACGCACCATTATGAAGCTTATAAGATGTCAGCATATGGTCAGAGTGATGCTCTTAAAGTGATTCACTGCTCTGTGATGGATTTGGAAAACGAGCCCAGAACATTAAATAACTCCCGTGAAACACAGCCAAAGTGGACACTGCATATGTCATCAACTGTGATACTGAACCAGTCGGGACACTTTACACATCACCTGCAGAGAGTCGGGGCCTATTAGAATGCAGAGTAACAAAAATGCATGCTGTGTTCGACTCCCTCATTCAGCTGTATTCACTTCCCACTGGTCCATTTATTGCAATGTAAAAGAAAAGGGCAGCTCGCATGTTCCAAAGGCGTCAAAAGAGTCAAGAGGTTGCCTTACGGCAGAGTAAGGCAAACACAAAATCACATCCTGTTTAGTGCAGTACTGGGCAAAGGTTGGATATCACCCTTTGGTTTATTTAATTGCAAGTCAAATATTTTAGGAACCAGTTATTAATAAGTTAGCATATTAACATCTGGAGCGTTAGCAAAAAATCTACAGAAAATTACACAGAAGCGAACACAAAGTATTGCTTCATTTTTCAGAGTTTAGCGTGTCCACCCCTTGGCTTTATTACAGCTTCCTGGAATTTTTACGCTTCTTGTAAACATCTCCAAAGATCAGTCTCAGACGTTGGTTGCATTTTTTGCTCCTCACCGTTCCAAGTTGTTTCTCATGTCTTATATTTAAAGGCTGTCTGTAATACTTATCAGTTCGTAAACCTCTTCATCTCAGAAGTCCTGTTTTATTGTTCGAATGCCAACGTTTTTCTTTCTTTCAATTTTATTTCTCAGTAAAGGCCTCATTAACAGCTACACAACCTTTCAGACCCACAGTACAGTGGGAGGACAGAAACAGAGGGTTTTTTTTTTTTTAATTTAGATTTGAAACTAGAGTGATGTTTGATTCCCCCTCCCCCCGATTGGCCAAAAACTTTAAGTGCTGTTTAGAGGGGAGGGGACAGTTTTGGTGGTCCTGCAGGGTTGTTAGGACTCCCATTTTCTTAACATTATTCAAACGTTCGTTTTCTTCTGATGTTCGCCTTCCTTCGCAAGTGGGTTTTATCCACAGAACTATTGATTTTAGTTATTCTATACTCATATAAGCAAGAAATATGCAAGGGAAGGAGTGTGTGAAGGGAACATGAAGTCAGGGAGTTGGGTGGTCATGGCTGTAACTGGCTTAAGATAGAAAGGACGAGTTAAAGTGGCAGTAGGTGTACAAAGTCAATAGTGGACTAAATGAACCCCGATAGAGGCTTTGTGAAATCTCCTGTTAAGTAAACGTCTCCCTTTTTAATGACACTGAAAAACCAACAATAACCCTTTATGACTTTTGGCCTTTGAAGGGTTCCAGCACCTTTAGATAACGGATGGATGGAGTGGACTTTTGCTTTGACTTCTGCACTGTATTGTACATGTATGTATCATTTGATCTGGTTTACTTCAACAAACAAATGAAAATTCAAGGCAGATCTAGTTTTGTGCAGTTGCTGTTTGAAGTACAGGTGTGTGTATATAAAGTATTCAAAGGCCTCCGACTTCATCTCATTAATCATTCTCTGCCAATAAAAGGACTGGGTAGAGTTCAGCCTCTACCAAAGTCTTTAATGTTAAATGTAAATCCTCCATATGAGAGCATTACAGACTTTAGACAAAAGAGTTCAGTTTGTCGCTCCAGTGCTTTCATGTGTTTCTCGAATTATATGTAAACCAACAGCAGAACAGAGAAATTCCGCTGCCAATCTGTCGAAGTTTTACTTCTGCTAATGACAGAGCTTATCAACACACACAGTATTTCTGTTCAAACGGGTCCTATTTTTTTCCTAGGAAAAATCATCACAATACAAAAGAATAGGATTTCTTTTCATCACCTGTCGGGCAGTTATTTCTGAATAAGTGGAACATGATGTCTTAGTGCCGCAACGCAAGTCATTTGCTGGCTGCCTCAGAAAGCGCAGAGCGAAATATAACGAAAGTAAATAAATAGTAAATTTCCTTTCTGGAAATGGCCTTTCTCTCTGGTTATCAATGGCTATGCTGTGTACGGTTCCCTTTGGTATAATTGTCCGAAAGGCAGAACAGAGCAAACCAGCCCAGTCAAAATAAGCTCTGTCAGGGTTGTTAGACATTCCTTTAGCGCTCAGACGGCTCTGGGTGCAATTAAACAATATGACATTAGGTCAAAACGCAACACACGCGCTCTCAGAGTGGTGCTGAAAGTTGTGCACTGTGGGAGTAAAGTTGCAGCAACATGTTCCCAAGGCTTGTCGCTCTCGCCTGTCTGCAAACACCAATCCCAACGAACCTTTCCAAAGGTGTGTTGTTGTTACTCACACAAACCCACCAAACTAGCACAGCTCCCTTTGTGACATTTCGCGCACTTTCCAACACAAACTCCTCCACTCAACCCAACCCAACCCTGCCTGCTCCTTTCATTTAGTCACATTCTATTGTCAGCTTATTTTTCTAAACCTCGGAGTCCATCGACCTAACAGGCTTCTTCCACAGTTAAGCCTTTACTGGCTGAATCACACTATAAAACTTTAATAATTAAGGATAAAATCCCATTCCCCCACATGTAGTCCATAAACCAAGACATGTTTGGTTTCAAAGTTTGTCTCTTCAGTTTTGGATGGTTGTAGGTAATGGAAGCTTACTGCATGCACATCCACTCTTCTTTACAAACTTCCATGCGGGTGCGATAAACCCGCTGTTCCAGTACGTTCCAGATGTTATAGTCCATCGAACTAAGATCAGGGCTGTTGGGTGGCCATAACAGCGGCGGTATGAAGTTGGAATGGTGGAAAGCAGATGTGGAGTAATCAGAACATCACAGTAGTATGCGCCATTCAAGTTCACACCCGGCTCCATAAATACCAATTCAGTACACCCCAGATTTGATAATGCCACATGGACCACCACGAACCGCGAGAAGTTTGCACGAGTCTTGAGGAGACGTTTGGCAGGCACCTGGTTTTGCGGGTTCCTGATGCCACGTAAACACGGTCATTCTGGAGATTCATCGGTGGAGAGACGGTAAAAACGTTTTCATCTGAAAACCAGATGAATGGAACGCTCTCAGGAACTGCTTGGCGCGATTAAGCTGTGCTATTCCGTTTGCAGCCGTCTGGTCTTACGCCTTCTTCTTCTTAAATGATGCTTGATGAACTGATGCACTGATGTTTTGGAAATTCAAATCTCTCGTGAAATCGGATGAACCGTTCTGTGAGCACCCGGTGCATTTTACTGGCTTAATTCCTGCTCCTCAACTGCATCGACAGCTTGAGCATCTTACGTGTTTTTCCACTGCCAGGTTACGATTGACAGTGCTGGTTGGATCGATCATCTTCAGCAGGTTATTCAAAGACGACAAAGACCAGTTTCTGTTTTCACTCCATAGCCCTTCTCCTATCACAACACTTTAATTACAATGTTGTCTTCTTTGATAAATGGCATGTTTGTTATGTTTTACACAACACACCAAAAGTAATAATGTATTGATGACGTCAATCGCACTTGTGCATAGAGCTGTTTGGAAATTGCATTTTAAAACCGATACTCTGGATACTAAAATTCTGTTCTTCTACTACTGTTCTCTTGCATTTGAGCAATTTATTTCGGGGTCCAGTTTTTATCGGGACACTGTTTATAGATACACAGATACACACATTTCCATTATCTTTGAGTCACATTAGTCTAGTAACTTTAGGCCAAAACTAGATGAAGCAAACTCTATACATGTTGACCGACTGCATTTGAGGTAGGTCAAAAATTGTGCAAACCTTTCTACATATTTTCTTTGGACAATCTACCGCTTTTAAACTTGGCAGACTGCCCATACCACAAGCACCCAAAGCAGGGTGGGATTTCGTAAGGAAGTCTCAGTGGAGAGGTTATATTTGAAACCATGCCGTCTATGAAAGCATTTTCAGAATGTATGATACTGTATCCTAAGCAATAAAAAACATCAGCATCAGAAACTGCTCTTATAAAAGGTACTAAATTACAGATGAATACAGATGCAGGTAAAATAACTGGTGCTGTTAGATTTGAGTGTAGCCTTTGACATTATTGACCAGAAGTTACTGCTAGATTTGAAAATTGGTTTGGGCTCTGAGGGGGTTCCGGTAGAACTTGGAAGGAAGGGGTTATTTGTCTCGATCGGCTACTGTGAACCAGAGAAAACTGCCATGCCATGTGGAGTATCTCATGGGTTCATTCTTGGCTCTGTCCTGTTTAACCTGTACAAGCTTCCTCTAGGTCAAATTCTTAAATAGAATAACATGTCCTGACAGAACCATGCAGATTACGCTTGGCTTTGGTCTCATAGATTCACTGTCTGTGCCTCAATAAAGTTCCTAACTGGATACTATTAAATCTTTCTCCAGCTATATAACGACAAAAGAAAGAGGGAAAGTCCAATCTCAGTGTCTACCTGGAATCTAAAGCATGCCAACCCATGTAAAAATCCCAGCATTAACAGAGATGGGGATCTTTGTTATAGCTTTAATGTGGTCACTAAAACAAAGTCAGCCCTTTGGCACCTTTAAAATATCGCTCAAGTTACAGATTCTGTGTTTAAACAAGACAGAGATACTTATCTGCACCTTTTGATTATTGCAACACTGTTCTTACTGGGATTCTGAAGAAGTCCCTTAAGCAGCACTAGCTCATTCAAAATGCTGCCAGAGTTCTAACCAAAACCAACAAAAGGAGCACATTGTTCCAATCCTCAGGTCTTGCAATGTCTCCCAGTTTCATACAGAACTGATTTCAAAGCATTATTCATCATGTACAAGTTTCTCGTCCTAAATGCATCTCTACATCTGATGCATATAAACATTTTGGGTCTGCAGGAGCTGGTCAGCTAGTGGTGAAAAGAGCTGAAACTAAACATGAAGAAATGGTGTTTAGCCACTTTGCTGCTCGCTGCTGGAACCAACTGTCCATCAGTATCAGATCTGCACCAACGGTAGCTTTAAAAATGGGCTAATAACTGTCCTATTCTCCTCTGCATTCTTTTTAATACTGTATTTTTCATCTTCTAAACTGATCTTCTATGTGTTCTTTACTTACTACTATTTTTGTTTCCTGATTTATTCATATTTCATTCTAGTCCCAGCAAACACACTGAATGACCCTTGTGTATAATAATGGTTATATAAATCAACTTGACTTGACTGTGTTACAGCTTTACCAGTTGTATCGTTTATATGAATGCATTATTTTGTCTTAGAAAGATTGAGAACAGCTGAGGAGACTCTCAGCCCTGCATCAATAAAGCTGCAGAACAATACGGGAAGCGGTGCCAGAAAAAGTGGGAGCTGAGAGTAAAGCGTCTCCTCGCAGGGTGAGTAAACAGTGTTTCGCCTGGTCAAAAATAGCACCTGAAACTCTTTGGTAACTGCACAGTAATTCAGCAGATGGTGAAAAACAGCAGTTTGTTGTAGACTGTCTAAGCATTTGGAGCTAAAGTGGGAAGTGGGAAGCACCAAAATATCCAGCCTCACTGCACCACAATAAGAGGGCCTTGTCCTCCTTCAGACGATGGTGTTTACAAAATGAAAACGAGGGCCTCTCCAACGCCATTGATGCACGCGTGCACATGCGCACACACACACACACACACACACACACACACACACACACACACACACACACACACACACACACACAGAGAAATTGCTGAACCAGAATAATGGTTCATCCCCCTGAATCCCAGTGCTGACATTTAGAATTTGAGACTAGAGAAGTTACACACATAATACACAGTCTCAGAGCACCAGCACTGCCTTCCTCTCACAAAAGGCCCTTTGAAACGACAGGAGGCCGTTCTCTCGGTTACTTCACCCTGCTAACTCTGAAACAGTCAAAAACTCCACCAGTTATGCTCTGAAACCACCAATTCATCAAGCCAACATTTTTTTCCCAGTGTATGACCTCATTTATTACCAAAAAAAAGGCAAACTTGACCAGAATGTACAACTGAAGCCCTTGAAGAGGGTTTTACTATTTCCTTTGGCATGGACAACTGAACAGCAGGGCCTGGACTGCCTATTGTCTCCTAGTTTGAAGAAGAGCATAAGACTATTAGGTTTCACATTTCTGTTAATCTAACTCTTCTCTAATGCTGGAAAATGTACTTTCTTTTAACTAATACTGTATATTATATGTAAATTATATGTATATTAATGTATACTGTATTTCCAAGAGTATGCAGAAACCCCTTGTAATCAGTAAATACAGCTACATCAAGCACTCTTGAGGCCTGAAGAGTTTGTGATCCAGAACTAATCATCCAACATCAGTGCCTGACCTCCCTGACCCTGTTCACACCAGGCATTGTCCAACCAATCACAAGGTGACAGTGCTAAGCAAAGGTGAACGCATGCATGTGGAGATACATTCTAATGCGAAATGATGTACTCATAATCAGATCAGCCAAGATGCATGTTAATCCTAGATGTGAATATGGTGTCTATTGCTCTCATAGTTGCAATTAAGTGCAATCAAATCTTCAGAGCAATGTTCCAAAATCTAGTATAAAGCGTCAAGCATGTTACCAAAGCAAGGAGGGGGTACCTATTAACAGAGAGAACAGATATTGTTTTGGATCTACAATGATAAAGACAATCATGTAGGAAAACAATTTAATCAAAATAATGTTAATCAAGTCAAAAAAGTATATTAACGTATTTTAAGGCCTACTGCACCATTGCACTGTAATCACAATTCAGAACTTTGTTCATACAGGCTCTTTAATGACAAGTACATAGACTTCAATATGAGTTGGTCCCCCTTTGCAGCTATAACAGCTTCCACTCTGCTTGGAAGGCTTTCCACAGGATTGTGGAGTTTCTCAGGAGCTGATGGACTATGTGATGTAAGATGGGTTCTAAATTGTGTGATGAATAATCTATGGAGAGAAACTGTTTCCTTGACTGTATTCACACTGATGTGCATTACTAATAGATTTGCTGAATAATTTAAGATATTTTCCAAACATGACAGTATGAGATGATATTTGAGAAGCTTGAGTTTATAAACATGGGCTCAGATTGGGTTCTTTAACATCAGTGGAGTCTTCAAGTTGAAAGTTTGTTTTGTTCTGCTGTTATTAATTTTAGACCAAAGGAAACCACACTGACACCATGATGAAACTCAATGTAAAAAAGTGAAGTGTTCCAAGTTTTCATTTTATGTGTTTTGAACATGTTATGCTGGTAGACAATACTACTACCAACGCATCACGTCTCAGGTAGGACACTTTCAAAACAATCATTTGTTGTGAAGAAATCAGAAACATTTGTTCACAGTTTTTATTATCTATCAGTTCTGCTAAACCTACAATTCAGCCCTGAAGCAACACTCACACGACCCGGACTCAGGCGGCTTTCGCACCTATGGTTTGATTGCTTTAGTCCGCACCAGTCAGAAAAATGTTACAATCTAGTAAACAGAGGTGGGTATGAGTTCTAAACGAACCAAAATAGACCGCGAAGAGCATCGGCACCGGAAACAGACTATTTTCAGAAAATCGCGCCACTTTCAATAAACAGGGAGGAACAGCTTTGCATTGCGCTCACGGCGCTGATCCTCGCGCATTACATTGTACGTGCAGATAATTTTTCCAGACAATTCATTTCGAACATGATGCGACTCCAAACCAACTTCCTGATTTATTCATCTCGCCGACGGCGCATTGCGCGCCACTTCAGGGAGAAGAGATGTGCCCTCCTCCTGAATGATCATTTCGTTATTAGCCGACGATCTTCCTGCAGATCCATCAGGTATTCCATTGGCCTATCAACACAGCCTAGCCTATCAATCCCGTATCTCATCTGATACCCATAATGCATTAAACTATACCGTTTCTTCCAATTTGGTTTGGTTGCTTTCACACCAGACGAACCGTACCAAAGTAGAGCGGATAAAGCAGTCAGAGACCACCCCTTCAGGCAGGTCTCGGATCGATTGATTTGGTGCACACCAAAGTACCGAGATTGCATTCACATCAACGCAAACAAACCAAACCAAGGGACCAAACATGTTTGGTGCGCACCAAATGCTGTAGGTGTGAATGCACCCTCGTTTGCACGAGAATTTTTCCCTCTCCTTTCCTTGTGGGAAATGCTGATCAGTGCAACTGAGCTATAAACAATACAGAAATTGTTGCAGCCTGGATGCAACAGGATGCAGCCTGGTGTCTATGATTGTCATGAACGTTGATAAACTAGCGGCCCATGACAGGGATTAAGAATTTATCGATTTTAAACTTGAGTACAATGTTGAGAACAATCAGTTTTTAAAAATAATTTTTTTGTTAATACTGTAACAGAAAGCAGTGCGTCTTTTGATAACTTTGCGATAAATTTGTTGAAAACAAATTAAATGAGGCATTTGCCACTTACTTCCAGGGGCAAACTGTGCAAATCTACATCTCGAAACTGCCAGATAACAAGACAACATTTCTGTCTATGGACTTAAATATCGCAGCCACACTGTCTGGTAGGAGTTTATCTCATCTTTCCCCAAAAGAAAATGGCTTTTCTTCAGTTTTCTGGGGGGAAAAAAAAAGTCTTCTTACTTTGCCTGCAGCAGAAAAGGCAACCAGAATACCAGCACGATATCATTCATGCCTCATGTAGGCTAGTTGCATCACAACCTAACGACAGAAAGAGGACAAGCACATGCAAGCCCAAGTAAAAAAAAAACCATACAGCAGGTCATGAAGAAACCTTTCCCCTCCATTAAAACAGGCGTGTAATGCCAATGCTAAACCCAGTTCAGCTGGCAGTGAGCCTTGTAATAGGAGATTTATGTTCAATCAGTAGAAGCATCTGTGGAAGCAGAGAAACTGGGATATTTTTTGCTTAATGCATAACATCAGAACTGCAGTGTAACACAATATGTTCCAACTGGTTGGCATTTAAGAGGAACAATAAAAAGGCAGGAACAAAGAACTGCTCTATTTTTTTGCCCATTAGATCCTTCTTCTTTCTTAGGAACAAAAGTGAAGCTGATTCAAGCCAGTGTTTGTGGAAAGGATCATAAGCTTTGTGGTCAAAATAGGAAAAGAAACCAAAACACACACACACAGACACACCACCCACACGTATCTGTACACATAGAATGCAGTTCCTAAAGCAAGCTGTCTCACGAAAAATCAAAGTAAATATCCAGGGCCTTTTTTTTCTGTAACTTTCCAACTCTGCAGATGCATATTGCTCAAACCACGATGGACAGGAGCTCACAAATCATTCATTTTCGGCAGTTCCCATTGCTGTTTACCACTGTTTACAATTCTGTGGTAAAGACATTTTTGCTATAGGAAGGCATTCATTTCCTTCGCCCAAGTCACATTACCGCTAATTCAACGCTAGGCTGTTTTGCCCGCGGGGTTAACTCTGGCTCTGAACGCTGGATAAGTCCACCCAAATGGTCTTCCTGGCTAGGAATCCTGTGTCAAAAAGCCTGGAATGCTCCTTTAAGAGGCGCTCTGAAAGCCAGCCAACCACACATCAGGAACCAATTAGCAATTTGTCTTCATCTGGCTCCTCTGGTCCTGCTCAATCTTTCCCTGCATATGTAAGGTGAACGAACACGGCTTGTGCACAAAAGAGCGTGAAATAAGCTTTCTCATTATCTCTCACCCGACTCAGTACATTCTCTCAGCTCTGCTCCATGCAAACAGTAATATACATGGGTGCAGAATGATAACCTATGAAGAGCTAAAAGCAGTGTGTGTGTGTGTGTGTGTGTGTGTGTGTTTGATGTTCTGCAGGGTTTCTTTAAGAGGACGGTGCAGAATAATAAG
>JBBPDB010085405.1:0-26912 GCA_037974465.1 Brachypetersius altus
CGCGCACACGAACACATGCACACACACTCACTCTCTCTCACACACACACACACACACACACACACACACACACACACACACACAAACACAGACAAAAATTATACACACAAGTAGTCCCACACCATGCCTGCTATAGCATAACAAAGCCATACTCCCTCACTGTAAGGCTCAGACATTCAAACCACTGGCAGGTTAAGAAAAAAACTGATGAGTGTAGTGTGATGCTCTGGGCATGGTTTTACTGTGAAATCTTGTCCTGGCATTCATGAGCATTCATGGGGATGTTACTTTAACACGAATCACCTACCTGAACATTGTTGCAGACCAGATTCATGGTAACACTAACAGCAGCCTTTTTCAGCAGGATAAAACATCCTGCCATGCCCCAAAAACTGGTTTGAGGAGCATGATAAAGAGTTTTGACTTGGTCCCAAATTGCCTAGATGTCAATCCGTTCAAGCATCTGTGGGATGTGCTGGGCAAACATGGAAGGCCCACCTCACAGCTTACAGGATCTAAAGGGACTTTTCCATTGACTGTCTACAAAGCAGATGGAAGAAAATGCAGTTATAATTTTTGCATGTTTGTATCAGGCCACCTCTCATGCAAAAAAAATTGCAGAAATGAAATTAAATATGGAAAAAATATAAAACCATTACACTTTAGTGAAATGCAACAACAAAGGAACCAACTGAAAAGTTAGCACCATTATTTAGAAATCCTGTTAATATTAAATAATAAGTTATCTAGATCAATTAATTATCAAGTAAATGTTAGTTATTTAAACTGTAACTAAAGACAACACCCCTGGTCTATGGAGCATCTTGCTAAACTAGAGCTGAGAGTTTTGAGGTTTAATGGTATCAAGCGAAGGAACTTATTTGAGAGACATGTCTTTTCACTTGGGACTAAACTTTGCCAACAGGTGTATGAACCCATTAATACAATGAGTTGTACTAAAGAGCTCAGTGACAAACCTATTGCTGTCATTGGATTGAAGTACTGAAGCAAGTAGTGTCTAAAAAATGTATCATATCTTTAAACATGAGTCATTAAAAGTGCCAAACTGACTCTGAAATGAATATCAGCACAAGAATGGTGCACCGAGAGCTGCACACAAGCCTAAGATACATAATGCCAGCTGGAGTGATGTAAAGTGCACTGGAATGTGGAGTAGTGTGTTTTCTGGAGTGATGAATCATGCGTCTCTAATCTGGCAGTCTGACGTCCTAATCTGGATCCGTCAAAAAACTGTTCACCTGCTGGAATGCATAGTGCCAAGTGTAAAGTTCAGTGGAGGAGGTATAATAGCCTGGAGCTGCGTATAAAGCTTTGAACTAGGCTCCATAGTTCCAGAGATATTAATGTAGATGTTAGAGCATACAAAGTTGTTTTAGAGAATAATATGCATCCAGCATTGTGACAGCAGTGTAGGGAAGACACTTTCCTGTTCTTGCAGGACTGTGTCCATATGCACAAGGCAAGAACCATAAAGACATGGTTTGAGGAGTCTGATGTGGAGAAACTCCAGTGACTTGAACAGAGCCTTGACCTCAGATTAAACATTGATTGCTAACTAGGTCTCTTCGTCCAACATCAAGGGTTTTCCTTATCAATGAATAGGCACAATTTCTTACATATACTTTCCAAAATGCTGGTGAACACTATCCCAGAAGAGTGGAGGCTGTTAAGTGGGGGCCAACTTTTGATATGATATTTTATATTGTTCTTGTCTTCATGTCTCTGTGTATCTGTCCAGTCTTTGCATAAGCAATTTTCTCCAAGAGCAATAAAATGTTCTGATTCTGAACTCCATATTAATACCCATAAATCTTTTGGCATTTGTCACTGGAGCTTCTGCATGGTGCAAAGTGTTTTATGATGGTTGTAATTTAGGCCATAACCTTTCTTCATTTATTGCATAGCCTGTGTAAAGCTATAAGAGTTACACGGGCTTGAAATTGCAATGCCAGCTCTACTTCTGCTGAACTTGTTCTGCTTATTCACTTGTCTGCTCTGTCTCGGTTTGTTCTCTTGCCATCAGTTGGTTGCGTTCTTTACTTTTATTGTTTTCTTAGTCTGTTAGTTGTTTGTTTTATTTTCTGTTTTTGAATTGCTTGCAGTCCTTGCATTTTACTCTCCCCTTTTACTTCTTCTAATGTTTATCTTGTTGTAGTTGACTTTTACCCTTGTGTGGTATCGTGGGGTCTATGTGGCCTCAGCCCTGTTTAAACTACCTCCCTTTTCACATATATCCTTGTAAGGTCTGCCTAACAATGCAGCATGCGTTTGGTACTTTTTGTGTTTATCTGTTTATTTTTTATTTATGTTTATTTCCTTTTGGGGTCAAATGGATCCCATAGTATATTTGATGTAACACAAGTATTTTTCTGTTATTTCAATCCAAGCTGTTATGGATGTAGTCCGGTCAATCCCGAGAACAAAGCTGACCACTGACTATTATTACACGCCAATTTCTTTGGCCACAGTTTCTTGGCAAAAACAACAGAAGGAACAGTTTGATACGTCTTTGATGATGCAAACCATTTTCACTCTATTGTCCATTGTTCCAAAGAAAAACAAGACGGTTGTGTTTTTGTCCACAATATATTCCGAAAAAAAGACAAAATCTATGTCTTTTACAACAAGGAAAAGGATGGTGTGGCCAGTCATGATCAAATGTGAACCTGTATGCCACGGCAATGAGGGCCTTCCATGGAATGTTTGACAGCGCTGCTTTGAACGCATCATTCCACATGGGATGGGAAGTGCAGCAAACAGCGCAAGATGTCAAACAGGTCATTCGCAGTTGTGGTGTAAATCATATTTCATTGATATAGTGCATTTGTTACCATGGGGTCAGTCTGACCTTATGGTCCTGACACCTTAACTTTTTTCAAGGTACCAGGGCAGGGTTTATTATGCATCACTTTGGTTGACTCCTGCTGCCTTTTAAACATGATGACTTGAGCTGTCCTCCAACAATCCTCCAGGCAGAAGAAATGTTGATATAATAGCAGTTAGTGGAGTGGGAATGGTGTATGTGTTGGACAACACATAATTTGCCAACTGCCATGTCCCACTCCACTTTCTTTTTTCCTTCCCTTGCATTCTTTCCTTATGCCTTCACTCTGAGGATGTGATGAAGAAATTCTTGGGAAAAGTTATGACGTATGATTGTGTACTGGGTGCTTGGAAAAAGTGGGGTTTGGGTGGGCACAAAAGCATGGTTCCCCAGGGGACCATACAGCCTAAAACCACAATTGTACTTACTATTGTATTTTGACTATAATTTTTAATGTTGGATTTTTTAAAAAGTGTTTTGAAGGATTAGTACTGCTGCACAATTTTAAGCAAAATGCATGTCACTAAACAAGACCTTTTAATATTTAATAATACATAGTGAATTAACTCTCTGTTTCTCTACATCTAAGATGTTTTCTTAACTTTCTGATTTTTCTTGATGCTGAAAAATATTATTATAGACCCTTTGTACATGCTTGGATATTAGTAACTTTAGGGCCCATGTGTATAACTTCTTTCTAATTGCCTCACAGTTCTCTTTGGCATTCATATTACAGCTTTCCCTCAGATTCGCAACCAGAACAATTGTACTTTTAAACGTTTTGAATGATTCACAGGCAGAGGCCAGTTGTAAGTCTGTTAGGGCAATTTCTTTCTTCTGTACAAACTCCCACAGCACAGGATATGCTAATTTGATCTATTTGTACACTATCTGCCTGACGTTGCACTGAAAGTGTCCAGAGTCACTTCACAAACGGTTTGGTAACCTTGTCCTGTCTGATTACCACCAGCAGCTGTTTCTAGCAAAATTCAAAAATATATAATTTTCTGAGTGCGGTGTGTGTTTACAAACCTGTGTGGTGAAGACCAGACCCTTCTGATGTTTAGTTAACAGGGTAGGTTACCCATACTCACGCTTGATTATCATCTAAATGACTGAACCTACTGACCCCTTCACTAAATTGAACATTCTGGAGGTTCAAATACTGCTATCTTATGCTGTATCTTATCTGTTTTCTCTGTATCTTATGCTGATTTCTCTGTTCTATAAATGTTAAAAGACTATATAGTTGTTGGTGTTCTTTGCTGGGCTCTTCTTACCTGTTTAATCTGCTGTTATGGTGTCTGAGATCTGATCACATTTTAGGTCAGATTTATGTGACAATCAATAGAAGATTTTACAGAAATTGACTTGTTCATTTTATTTTGAACAAGTCAATTTATATTGAACAAGTATATTTTATTATATATTCAGGTATTTTTACTACAATACTAGTATTGTTCTTTCTTGTCTGAGTATGCAGTCGTGATGTGAACTATTTCCTCCGGGATAAATAAAGTTTTCTGATTCTGATTCATTTCCCATGTGGCATAAATCTATGTATGTCTATTTGTCTGACTGTACTTGTCTATATAACTAACATTAAATGTAAACTAAACATTAAATGTATATATGAATGTAGACTATATAGGCTAATCCTTTTGAATGTTTTGACTGTTTTTCAGGATAGTTTAGCGTGCTAATCCAAGGCTAGCTTTACTACATTTTCACAGCAAATCCTTTTTTTTAATTTTACTTTTACTCTTTGACTGAAACTCTGGGATTTTTTTATCCCTGAATATTTACTGATATGGTCGTTTATAGACCCATCTGTTCTATTTTTTGAGGGTGTATCCTGCCTCTGTTGCTCTGTGCTACATTCATCAGGTCCGAAACTGAGGACACAGAGGGTGACGTCAGTTTCGAGGTTTGATGGTATCTCTTTGGAGGGGGGTGATATTATCTATACAGCAAACCCGCGGTTGGGCGAAGGGGGCTCGCGTAAATTATCAGGTGTACGAACGTCACATCTTCTCATGAACCTCTGTGTGCGTTGATGTATCTGCTGCAAAGGGTCTATTTAAATGTGTTTGCTCTTTCTCTCATGCTGTAGGTAGTTGAAGACCAGAGGTAACACCTCAGTCGAAACTCGCTCAACCGGTTTCCTGAGAGAAACATAGGCGGAAAAACAGAAACTCGGGCTATCAAATGGGCTTTACACGCGATGAGACAGATGCTCTTACTCGCAAAGTGCACGGTATAAACCGTGTGTAGAAACTGTACGCAACCGGGAAGGCAGTCAGTAACGTGGTGTGTGGGTGTGTGTGTGTGTAAAATATAATCGAGAAGTGTGTTTTTGGGACTCAGCTCAGGTTGTGAGCGCAAATACGTTTTTACCAAATATGGGCAGGCGGAAAAGCCGAACCCGTTTTCCCACCCACATCCTGGTCTCGCGTGACGTCACAGTCGCACAGGTATAAGACTCACCTGCTTTCAGGTAAGGTTACAGTCGAGCAGAGGGTGGAGGTGAGGAGATCTGTTTGTGATTTTGTCGTTGACGGAAATACTTTATTTTTTTTGGCGGACTTGGCTCTTATTTGCTTTGGATTGTACATCTTTATGATGTGTAGGCTTTGTGTTTTGCCTGTGTTGTTTGGAGCTAAACTCGCCTGTTGGCATTCATCTTGAGCTGGTCCCCTTTCCTTTGGAATGTGTTTTTGATTTGACAGTTTTTCTTTTCCCTTCAGAGTTTACGTTCAAGATGAAATCCTTGGTTGCCTTGTGTCTTCTGGCCTTTGTGGCTGCTGCTTCAGCGCAGTGTGGTAAGTGTTTTTTTATTGTTTTATGGAGCTTGTAAATTGTTCCATGTTTTCCTAACTTATCTAGAAGAGATTGAGGCTGTAATTGTAGATTTACTTCTGTTGAGCTCATTGTAGTTTATCTCTGTAATTAGGCCTCCTGTGGCTTTGCTTTCAATATAAAATGGGTTGTAGTGTTTGGAGTAAGAATCAAATAGGTCTGAGCTCAGTTAGAGGTGGGGGAGGGTATGCACACCTGATGATCTTTCAGAGTAACGCCCATTGGTTGCCATGTTCCCAGCTCACGGCCACACCTGGGACTTTAGAGCACAATGGTTCTTTTGGTTGTCCTTATTGTGGGGGGTTGGAGATGTTTTCTAGATATCTAGCCTCATTTAACTCTGTTATTAACTCCACAGCTTGCAATAATTTGAAATGGGCAGTCTGTAATGAGCCTCCATGCACATGTTCAGTTCCTGTCGAACAGGGAGAGAAGCTGATGCTGGACTGCACCAAATGTAAGTTTCTGATTAACTTCCTTTGTAACCCTGAAGCTATTTCTGGACAGTTGAATGTATTGTTGCTTACATTGGTTGTGAATGTGTCCCAACAAAAGTGATTGAGCTGATATACAAGGTATTCACTGAACACCTGTTCTCTTTTAGTGATTCCCAAGTGCTTCCTTATGAAGGCGCACATGTACCGTGCTAGGAAAAATGACAGCACTAGATCAATCGGCGGCAAGCCAGTTGAAACCGCCTTTGTAGACAACGATGGGGTTTATGATCCGGTCTGTGAGAATGATGGACGTTTCAAAGCCGTCCAGTGCAACAACACTGACACATGCTGGTGTGTCAACAGCGCTGGTGTCCGCAGATCTGATAAAGGAGGCAAGGACATTGTGTGTGAATCAGTGGAGACCATGTGAGTGCACTCTGCCATTATGCTATATGGTAACTGCCAGAAGTCATTTCTGTGCCATCAGTATTTGTGACTGTGCATGTGACCTCTTCACTCAGAGGCTTTAAGGCTGTAATTTCAGTAGAAATGCATTCCTTTTGGATGGAAATGGTGACTAATCTATTTTTTTTCCTCCCTTTTAGTTGGGTTCGTCTGGAGATGAAGCACAAACCAGTAGCTGGTTCAGTGGATTCTGATGCGCTAAAGACGTATGTAACTGGCCTTTTGTTGTGCTTTTTATAGATTAAGGCTGTACGGGGCTAGTATTAAGATCTGTTTTTAAAATCTATACTACAGTGGGATTACGAATACCCTCCTTCAGCGTTACAGCCTTGACAAGACTTATGTGAAGGACTTTGCGGTAAGAACTCTTTAAACTAATTTTTTTTTTTTTTTTTTTTTTTCTTGGTCCGAAGCTGTACTTAAGTCTTGGTTGTAATTGATCTTTTCCAGTATGACCCGGACAGTCGTGTAATTGTTGTGGATGTCAAGAAAGATGCTGCGAACAGTGCGGTTGACCTGTCCCGCATGGCCTACTACTTGGAGAAAGATGTAGGTGTTTCTGCTTTGTTTTGTACTTGCTATATTTAAACACCCCTGGACAAAATTGAGTATTTTTTTTTTTTTCTTTTTTAAAGGTCAAAGAACAGGGTTTTTTCGCAAAACCCGTACCAGGTCTGCCGTTCAAAGCTGCAAGTACTGATGTGCCTCTGGAGGGTGTCCTGGTGTACTATGTTGATGAAAAGCCTCCCACTTTCACTATGAAGGCTTTGACCGGTGGTGTGATTGCAGTCATTGTTGTCGTCATCCTGGTTGTGGTCATTGGACTGCTTGTTCTGGTCAGTAGTGTGTTTTCACCTGTGCAGCTCTGGTAAAATTGACTTTTGTCCAATTGCTGTGTGCTAATACTCCTGTACTTTTTTTTTTTTTTTTTTTTTTTTTTTTTTTCTTTCTTCCTGAGGAAAAGAGAGGCCAGGTTCCGCAAAGGACAGGTAAGTGCTGTAGTTACTGAATAAACTTGACTTTTTTACACCTTTTTGATTTGCTTCCTCTGTTCATAATGGGGTTTCCTTTGTTTTGCAGCCCAGAGAGATGGAGGCCATGTCGTCATAGAACAGCCATGCAACAGTTTTTGGTCTAACTCTGGAGTGATTTGCACAGGAGGGCAAATCTTGTAAATTGTTTTTAAAGCTGGGTTTTTAAAATGGGAATTCAATGTGCCTGTTACATGCTCCACAAAATTGTCCTACAGTTACCTTTTTAAGTGCTTTAGACAGGCAGTCTAATCTCTACCTCCCTGCCAGGATAAAGATGGGAGTTTAAACTTTGGCCTGTCTAAATACAGCTAAATGCTTCTAGATATTTAGTCATTTAAGTAAATATTCAGTTAATGTGTTATGTACAGTGTGTTTTTAATAAAACTGTCAAATGTCTTGTAACCAGAGTGCTTTTTGTCAGTTGATTTTGTATGACCAGATTTCAGTCTTGTCTGTGGTGTAAGGGTAAATATGATCACGATCAGCTGGGCAGTTAGATATTAAGTTACTGATTCCTGCTTTATTTCCTGGAGTATACGTTCTTAACCACTAATCTACAGAAGTTGAGTTGCAGATGTGACTGGTGGGAGTCAAAATTGTGAGATGGCGCAGTGCTTGAGGTAGAGCCTCTGGGGGAAGTAGCACGGCTGGTATTGTGGGGGAAGGGTGGGGTCTTGGATGTGATTTACCTTTTAAAGGAAGTGTAAGAACCCTGGATTCAAATCACTTTTTTACCATTTAAACATTCAAAGTATTCCTGTGTTTTTTGTAAATCCAGGTATTGGTTTTTCAGGATATGTAGTAATGAACATCTTTTAAACTACTTTTCAGATGGCTCAGGGTTTCCAGTATGATCTGGACTGTGAAACTTAATCCCGTGCTTATTCTGACTTGAGAAAACCGGCCTTACTAGTTTTGTGCTCCTTCCTCCCTTTTCACAGGGACGGTTCTCTGTTGTCTAGCACAATAGCTTTTTCTGTGTGGTTCTTTGTCCCGGTTTCCCCTCCCTGCTACAACCTTGTAACTGGAAACCATAGATCTTCTGTATCATGTCTCTTCTTGCACATAGTTTGATTTATATCCATGATTCCTACATTGATCCCACCTGTGTCCTCCATGCTTGTGAAGCACATACTGCTTCCAGAGGCTCGTGGTGATCTCAGGAATGTATGGAGCCTTTACATACCTCCGGCTTCATTTTCAGATATTTGTTCTAGGTGTTTTTCAACTCTCCTATGTGTGAGCCACATTTGACCATGCCATTGTAAAGAATCCATCTAGAGATTTTAAAAAGGTTTGTCAACTCTGGCACTGCAACAAACTCATTTATTTTACTGGTTTCATGTGTAAGGTGAAATCAAATCAGCCCTCTTCTTTCCCAGTATCAGTACTTTGGACATTGTTTAAGCTCATTTACTGACTGAAAAGGGTGTTCAGTATTGATAGACCGTGAAACCTACTCTGATGTTTACTGGCTATTTCTAAAGGAATCTCTGCTTGTAAATTTACCATATGTTTATTTTCATATTGCCCAGGCACAACAGACTTCATATAATGCCTTTGTTGAAACACACACACAGTATTTTGTTTACACCTCCTGTTCAGGCAGCCAGGAAATGCCAGTCTGGGCCACACCTGTTCTCCTGGAGCAGTAGGCAAATTAGGGAAACATTTGAATGACTTCATTATTCGGTGTAGGGGTGTCTGACTCAGCGTAGGTCGTTTTGAAAGTTGTGACCATTTCATACATAGTCATACTGAAGTAGTATCCTTTCATAATGAGACTGGACCAAAGTGTTTTGTAAAATGGCCTTCAGTGACGTTATACATACAGAGTCCCTAATGAACTGCACAAGATATCTACAAAAAGAAAAAAAATCCAAAAACAAAACTGTCGCATAACACTACTGCTTGCTCTTTGGAATCAGGTTAGACCAGTCTGACTGTTTTCTGTGTTAAATATACAGCCTGTGGCGTGCTACAGCTAATGCCCAGTGTGAGCTGAGTACAGTGGCACTCGGTTTCAATGGAAGTAATATGTTAGCTTTTAACGAGCACTCTCCTGAATGGCTAACCTGCTGGTAAAATTTAACTGGCCCCTTCTGAACCAAAAAAGCTCTTTAAAAGACTTGCAAAGTGTATCAGGATACTGGCGTCACTTGGAAATGGATAAAGAAAATTGGTGTTACCCATCCCTGCTCTGATGTATATCACCACATTCAAATGCAAACAAACCATATGTAAATCTTTTGGGCTCTCAACTCAGAGCTTTATGCGTAAAGTAAAGTTTAGGAGCCGTCAACATCACTTCTTCCTCACTTAGATGAGTGTTTAAAAAGAGAAACTATGGTTGAACAAGGTCATTCCCTGAAATAGCAGGTATTACACTGACATTTAAAAAACATCGACATCAAAACCATATCCTTTGGATGTTAAGATTTCCACAGTTCTTACATAATTGTAATTTTTCTCATTATATCCGATGCACTGTTACATTCTGAATATGGTTATAAATTAATTTTTCAGAAATGCAGGTGTTATAGAAGTTCTAAACGTAGGGAAAAACTGGTTTTGGGACAAAGAATGAGTTACAAATCTGTATTAGCCTAAGTAGTATTTATGTGAATATTATCTACTGCTAATTAAGATTTAATGTGAAAGCTCTTCTGTGTTATTTGATGTGGCAGTATTGTGTCCAGTGTGGAAATAAGCCTTTATTTAAATTAATAGATCTTGGATTATATGGTTAAACAGGAGTGGGTGTGAACTGGCTAAACACACTCATGTGAACTCATGAGTTTTGACTTATGTTTACTGCTTAAAAGAAAGCGCGTTTTAGACGCAGGACCAGGGTGCTATTACAGCCTGTGGTGTCCTCCTGAAACTGAACGTGAGTCATTTCTTGTGGTGGAGGGGCTTTCACATTTGTGACTAAGCTCTCTGTGGTGGCCTAACACACACTCATTTTCTTTTCCATTTTTTAATCTTTGCGCAACTCTGTTAACCTTTTGTTTTCCACAACACTGCCTGCAGCGTTTCTAGTTCGGACAGGTTTGGGTGGCTCATGTTCAGCCCGCCCTTTATGCTCTCATTCCTGAATGCAGCCTGTTGGGTTTCCATAGCAATAGAAAGAGGTTTGAAACCGAAGGCCAATCAGATGAGCTATACTCAGGAATAGGCGTGACAGATGTCACAACCACAAAGTCACTACTATCGACGATACTGCAAAGCTTAGGCTCAGAGAAACCAGAGCTGAGAGAGAGAATTACGTTTCCATATTCATTTTTCAGCTTTAAGTAATTCTTAGGGTTTTTCTGCTCTAAGCCTGCCTAGACCACCCCACATTCCTACCCAGAGTCAAAGCACACACACATTTACATTTACGGCATTTATCAGACGCTTTTTTATCCAAAGCGACTTCCATTCTCTAACTACAGGGGAGCAACTTGGGGTTAAGGGTCTTGCTCAGGGACCCAGTGGTGGTGCTGATGGTAGGATTCGAACCCTTGGTCCGGAGGCAAGTTTCCTACCCATTGAGCTACCTCCACCCCCACACACACACACACACACACACACACAAAAAATGCTAAGAGAAAAAGGTGTTTTAGTTTTTATTAAAATTAAATACCACAAGATAATAAAAAATAAAAACAGTAAATAATAATGACTTAAGACTGTAAGACTTTGGTGAATAACAGCCTTACAAATTACAGCAGCAACAAGCATCAAGGTCCTCTATTTAATATAGCGAATTACAAAAATAAATGAGAAAACATCCAGAGCCAAGGTCTACTTCACACACTCAGCACATCAGACTCACACTTAACCACAGTTAACGGTAAAAATAACCCCTTCCTGTTAGCGCACTGAGAAAATACTTGCCATTGCAGTCTGTGTTCTAGTTTTGGTCAGGGCATGATTAACGCTAGAAACTCATCTTCCTTCTTTTGCTGTCTTCCCCTTTCTATGTCAAAATCAAGTCCTGCCCAGAAAAACACAATATCAATACAGCTTTAGCCCTTCTACCTGCTCCAGTATATCAGTATTTTACCTTATCAAGCCAACAAATCTTATTTCCACATGCAAACCCTCATTACATTCATACGACACATTTTTCTTCAGTTCAAAACGTGTGCTTCCAAGATGAATTTCATTTGTAATTTCTGGGAATTTGTTTGAAAAGTCATTTTTTCCCCTATATCCTCTAGCAGTTTTTAGACAGAGTACATGAATTGTTCCACTAGCAATGCCAGCTAGTGCCTGTGTTCTGAAACACCTGTGACATTTCTGTTCAGTGCTTCATCAAATCATGACACAGTCCATGTAAATTTAACAGCTTGTTTGTATACAACGTGACAAGAAAGGGAAGGTTTATTTTTTTACACACACCAACATATTTTTTAAAAACAAAAAAAAATTCAAATGCAGATCAGGATTAAGTTTCTGCTGCCCTTCCTTGTAGCAATTTGCATTTCAGTTAGTCAGATAATGTAAGCCCCAAATTAGAACCAGTCCAACACAACAGGTGAAGTCTGGGAATTTCTTATTATACAGTCATCACTCTTGGCTTAAATTATCCAGCCTTCCTGAAAAATCCTGCTTCACAGGTCAGGTGTCTGTCTACAGCTGTGGTCACTAGGCCTTACCCTGGAGACTTTTAAACGTGGGCGCAGGAAGCATTTTAATGTGGGGAGGACAGCGGGTTCTATGACAACAGGCCAGAAAAACTGGGGGGTACGCGTGCTGCTCTCTACAGTGTCTGCTGTTCAGGAGGGGAAAAGTGTGTGTGTGTGTGGGGGGGGCACAACATTGATTAGCTGAACTGGGTGTGTGAAACTTGCCAGAAAGTAAACCTCCAAAAGGTGAGCTGGTTCACAGGTGTTTGGTACACAGTATCACAGCAGGGTGGGAGTTTTGCTGGGTCTAGAACAGGCTGCAAGAGGAGATTTGCTGCGTTGCTCTCCAAGCTGAGCCTGGTCCAGCAGCAGAGCAGGGGCTGAGAGATGGTGGGCTGCTGATTTCTGCTGGTGGGCACTGTTCATGTAGCTGGCCATGAGCGTGGCCATCTCCTGGATCTGATACAACACAATAACTGTTTACATGCAAGCAATAGCATATTAAGTTTTTCATCTAAGAAACTAAACTGGAACTAAATTGACACTATTATTAATTCATAGCCAGACTACACAAATGCTGGCAAATTCTGACTTCAATGCAACATAAAAATTTCCTCTTACCAACACACATTCCTTTTTCCTGTTTATCTTTCATCCGACCAGACGTACCACAAAATATCGTAAAATGTTTACATGTTCAAATTTGTCATAAATAGAGGGATATTGGCCAGTTGGACCATGGTGTTCAAATAATGTTGCTGTTCATACATGATCATATTATGGACAAAAGTATGTGGACATCTGACCATCATACTTGCATTAACTTAACATCAAGTCAAGTAGAGCTTTATTGTCATTTCAAAACCATGGGCATTAATAATTAGCTGGCCTGCAGAAGATTAGGTTGGCCTATAGAAGATTAGAAGGCTTTCCATAAGATTTTGGGATGTGTCTTTGCGAATATTTTGGGGAATCTTGGTATTAGTAAAAAGAGTGTCTGTGAGGTGGTCGAGGGGGCCAAATCAGAAGTTCAGCTGGGTTAATGTCAGGGCTCTGTGCAGGTCATTGGAGCTCCTCCACCAGACTAATGCTTGGGTTTGCACATATTGGTCTAAGTGTGTTACTGCTCAGCATAGAAATCTCATGCAACAGATAAGAATGCAGTGACAGTTTGCATGGTCTACCACTTTGTGGCTGTGCTGTTGTTGCTGCTAGACTCTTACAGTTGACAGGACAAGATATAGCAGAGCAGAAAGTTTTTGGCAACAGTGACAAAGGTGCCATATACTGTTGCAAAAATGACATCTTTTGACAGTGCAACATTTCAAGCTGCTGAACTCTTCAGTGTGAACCATTCTACTGAGGCATGGCTGAAACACCTGAGCTCAATAATTAGAAGGGGTCATATCTTAGTCAGACTAATACTGAACCACTGGTGTGCATGTCAATGTAACTAATGATACAATACTGCAACTTTCACAGCTTTAGCAGCAGACTATACAACAAGCTAAGAAACCAAAGAAAACAAGCCAGAGGAAGAACACAATTAATTTTATATTTGCACAGGTCTGAAAAGGCATTAGCAGGCCTAAAACTTTGAAAACAAAGGTCTTTTGGTGTGAAGATAACTATGTGAATTGTAATAAAAAGTCAAATATTTTCTCTACCTTAGAAGGGCTCATGGCAAACAGATGCTTTTCAGTGGGCTTGTCTCTGACTGTGTTGCTTCCAGCAGTTTGGGACACCACAAGCATGAAGCCCTGATGACAGGCTCCAAATGTTACAATGTTTTTATGAGAGTAGGACACCAGGACTTTCTAAAAAACAGAAAGCGGGAGGTATCTCATGTAAGAAGACATAACTTTTGTTATTAAGTAATATGTATCAGCTTAGTGTAGGTTGGAAGATGTCTTCTTACTATGGAGGTAAACTCCAACACACTCAGTCCATCCTCATGCACCGCCAGCCACACGTGAGTGCTCTGCTGCAGAGGGGGTGACAAAGGCTACAGGCAGAAGAAGAAGGAGAGAATAAGATATAATTAAACAAGGAAGCACAGTAATTAAACATGAAGCATATTACCACACATTTCTGTACATAAGCTGTGCACTCCCACCTCAGCCTCAAACAGCTTAGCTCCGAAGAAAGGCCACTTGCGAGCCACAGTCAGGTAAATCCGCACACACTCAGAGGTGCTCTGGCCCCTCAGTGACGCCCACCGAGCAGCAAGTTTCTGACTTAATTTGCTGGTAAAATGAAGGGGTAAACAGCAACAGAGAAATACATGCTAATTAAATAGAACATAAAACGGGAAAAGTGGAGCTTAAAAAGCATTATAATGCCTCCCTAACACTTATAAAGTAGACCTACACAGAAATACCTGTAACAAATAGAAGATCATTCCATGTAATTACAATATACAGATGGCCTATTAAGTAAATCTGCAACAGATGCATCGCTAGTGTTTTACTATGCAGCATACCGATCAGTTTGGAATGTAGCTAAACTACAGTTCTAGGGTGTGTGCTGTAGCTCAAAGATCATATGCATTCATGCGTGAATTTCTACCACAGCTCTTCATCTGCGCAGGCTCGTCTGTAGTGTTTTGGGTAGAAGCGCTCCAGGACCTGTTTGAGAGACTGGTTAGATTTCGCCTGTCCAGAGCCTGAGCCGGCTGCACTGGAGAACGGGCGCTCAAAGTCTCCAAACTCTACCTGTGGATGATGGAAAAACATGCTCTCAGAGGGACACGTAACTAATCTTAATCGAACTGAAATCCAAGCAGCAGCATCATTATCTTTTTTTTGTATTCTTCATCATAATCATGTGTTGGGGGGACAAATGGAATTTAACCCGACTTAATCAGTGGAAAAGAACTATAGTGAACATGCCACACACCTGGGCAAGTAGGGCCGACATTTCTAATGCGAGTTCTTTGTTTACAGGGAAGTGACCCGCCACAATCTCCTCATTAGTCTGATAAGCCAAAAGCAGACGCTCTCTCTCAGTTTCTCCTCTCAGCTGCTGACAAAAGTACAACCTGGGAAGAGAGAGGATGGTAGAAGGACTGAGTGTGTTGAGAATGTTTACATTAAGAGCAGTTTCACTGATCCCTGCATTACCTGTTCTTGTAGGTGAGTTTCACAGTCCTGGTATTCTCAGATTTTCCAGTGTGAAGCTCCTTACAGGCCTGCTCCCATTTAGATATTATATCACAAATCTACAGAAATATAAACAAAACTTATAAGGTAAAATACCTTTTATATATATTATAATATTTTTGGAAAGTTTCTTTTTGATATATTCTCCATTACTGTAGGTGAAGGTTTCAGTTGCAAATAGGATTACATTATATCTAAAAAAAAGAAGTGTTACATGAGAAGATAGCATTGAAGCCAAAACGTGGCATGTAAAGGGAAAAATGTATCTCATTCTCATCCGTACATATTGAGGTAGAACGTTTACTCACAGAGGAAGTTCATTATTTGTGTTAGTTCCATTATTGCTGTTAGTTCCTTATATTAGTTTGTGTAAACAACTGGTCACTGGACATTCTCCTGGAGGCATGTGTGTGTGTAGATTAGTGAGAGTCTGACCTTCAGACTGCTCTGTAGGTAGTGTTCCAAGGTTTGGCTGGTCGGGTCATCTGAATAGAGACTAAAGCCAGACTGGCCCGTCTTTCTCATGCCTGTTTCCTGATTCAGACGGTTCTGGAACTCCTCCACTGTGGTAGAGGCATCAAAACCAACAACCTGCGAATAAAACACATAATCAGACAAATCTGAAGCCTAGGATTTCCAACTGTGCTTTTCATTTATGATTAATTCAGACCTGGTAAGTGTTGTTGAGAAAATGTACAGGAAGACTGAAGGGCAGTGAGTGGTGATATGGGTTCCTCAGTAAGATGGACAGGATCTCCATGCGTGAGGGTCTAGCCTGCCGATCACCTTTCTGCTGGGTTCTCTCCAATGAGCGCTGGCAGTAAATGGCATACTTCCCTACCTCTGTTCTGGGGTTAGAGAGGAAAAGGGTAACCTTTTGGTTTAATAAATCAATGCATGTAGTATAGGCTCAATGGTTGCTTTATTAGAAAGCTCTGAGTTCATCTAATTGGCATACAGAGGATCATCCCTGTTTGTACAGCAGCTTAGGTTTCATTGCATATACTGTTTATACCACCTGACTCATGGTAGTATACTGGTATACTGGTAATTTGTGCTAGTGATAGGTAAGACCAGGAATGTGATGTTGAATGTTTATTCAAAATTAAAAACATTCTTCAGAAGTTCAAATGACTATAATTATATTAAACCAGACATGCTCAACAAACAATCTCCCTTTTATGGGAACTATTCACTAATTTAATGGAGCAACATTAACTTCATTACAATTAGTCATCTAAAACTGTTATTTGGTATAACAGGCCACCAATATCACAGCATCTAGCTGTTAAATACCATATTATCTGCATCTATATTCATTACAGAGTTGGTTAAACTAAAACAGAATGCAATGTGTTTTACAGTTTTTCACTGTAACACAGATCAGTGTAGCGTTAGACATAGTGTTGAGAGAGAAAACCACAGTGACGTTCTGTAAGTATGTGTAGTCACCGAGAGTCTGCATGCTTTTTGAGGTGGACCTGAAGGAGCCAGAGAATGGGGTGTTGGGGCAAGAAAAGCCCTACACATAACGCCAGAAACTGCCAACCCTACAGAGACAAACATATGAGGGAAAACAAAAAGAGCCTGTTATGTTTACCAAGAAACACTGCCCAACACTCCCCCTTGTGGAGACACTGATTACTTTATCACTCTTCCAGGTTTCACATTTCAAAAACACAGCACCTGTGCCCTCCCAGTTGAGTCATCGATATGATCTCAGTTCAAACTCCCTTGTGTTAACAAGCTACTCTGTAATAATGAACTTACTCAGCTCATTTCCCAGATAACTGAACCAGCTGAAAGTGTTTGTTTTTTAGAACAACTATTGTTAATGGATGCTGGCATAGGTGGCATCTTCCTCTGCTTTCACTTTCTTTTTACATTTGTCTTTCTTCCTTCTTCAATGAACTTTTCAACCAGGCAGGTTGTTATTATTTTATTTTGTCATATAGTTTATTACATTTGTGATCTTACGACTGCCATCACCACTGCATGATAATAAGCGCTGTCCTGCCAATTCATGACAAGCCAGTTTAGACATAATTTTGTGAGTCTCAGGCCAGTTTGAACTCAAAACCTCTATGGTGTAGTTTGGGTTGGACTTGGATAGTACATTCTAATCTATATTTGGGTTCGAACCAAAAGTTCTAATGCTCTTATGAACAGCTTTTAGACAAAAGACGTAGTGAACTCCATATTCCAGTCCTGCATGGGTGTGAGGCTGTACAATATACACCCTCACCTGCAGCGGGCCAGGTTGGCCATACGGCTGTCTCCTGCGTGTCTGTTTGATGAGCTGGCAGTAGATCTCATTCTGCAGCTCAGGGTGTGCGAGACACACCTGTAGTGCACACTGGGCCAGTGTCACATGGTAGTCTATGGCTGGAGTGTCAATGGCCACATTGATGAAGAGCTGGCATGTCTGAGGCAGAGTTATAGTGCAGATTTATTATGGAAGCAATGGTATAATATGTATGTGTTGTGTTTAAAACATAATGTGATCACATCCAACCGTATCTCCTTAAATCTGGTGACAATATTTCATGCCAAATTATTAGACCATTGCTATTGGTCCCTTCATAATGAAACAGTCACACGATGGAAAGTGCAGCTGACATGAGCTTAGAAAATGATAAAGAATCTATAATCAAAACAGCACTTGGCATGGCTAGGCAGTATTCTGACCTTGAAAAGTTTGATGGCTTCAGTCTGCAGGGCTTGTGAAGGCAGGGTGGTGAGAGGAGAAATTAGGCCTTCTTTACTGAAGCACAGCATGGGGTGTCTCCACATTTGAGAGCCTGCAAAGGGACATTTCCTTATATACATTTTCTCTGTGCATGGTTTTAACATCAGTGAAACAGGATTTAGGGAATGAAATCACTAGAAAATGTTTTAAAACCGATTCAACATTGTCCTGACAAACATTTTGTAATGATTGTTGGCGTTGATGTGCAGTTCCAGGGAAAACTGGCACTTTATGTTAGAAACTTTCCGTTATGTGGAAGTTCTTTACGCTCACACGTCTTACATAAAAAATATGTTTCTATAAGAAACATGTATTTCTTGTGTTTTTTTCTGTAGATTTTTATTTCAGCGCATTTTTTGCGCCTTTATGTTTAAGGATGTTTAGGAGTCTTACCTGGGTCACCGTCTACACTGAGCAGTTTGCTGACCAGCTGCTCAAACTCGGTCCCCACCTGCCCCATACTGCCACCAGCTGCCACAGACAAGTGATACAGCCATGCTGCCTGTGGGCAACAAGCAGCATGGACAGAAAACAGAGTGTAAATAAACCTTAAACCCCAGTATTAACTAGTCAGTTTCCTTCCTGGCTGCTAAACTGTTATTATTTGAGCATGTCAACACTGCCAATAAATTACAGTGGCTGACTCATCAGGATTAAACTGCTCTCTGTGAGGCATTTGTAGATTAGCATAACAAACGATGCATACAGTATCACAAACAAAACTGGGGGAGCAAGTTAGACTGCATTACTGCTTTTTCCTACCATCTCATGCTGTGAGTCTATGAGCAGGTAAGTGGGGGCCTGGTTTAGGAGCTCTATGGAGATGGTGGAAAGAGCAGACAGCCCACTCTGCTCCCTCTTACTCTCTTCATCACACGACTGCTCCACTTCTTTAACTTGCACCTCCCATAGCCTGATCTGACCCAGAGGGAACTAAGTAAAGACAGTATAGCATGCGTGAGTTAATTTACACAAACACAAACTTAAGGGTAAATATGGTATGGCACCAGAGGGTAGGGTGTACCTTGTCCTCTTGACATCTGAAGTAGTAAAGTGTTTTCCCAATAAGTGCACACCACACCCGTTTAGAATAGCCATGCTTCACCTGAGCAAAGCACAAACAAGATAGTGTTCTCTTATACTGATATCACTTAACAGAAAATGCTTAACCCAAAATCCCTTGCTAGCACCTGGCCATGCTAGATTTGATTCATTGTAAATTAGCAATTTTTTTAACCGTACTGTTCTGTTACAGTAGCATTGTGTTAGCATCACAGCTGTTTTGTAACCCAGTGACAATAACTGGCTGCAAGAGGACACCAATGCTCAGAAAGTAGGAGCCTTTTTGAATTCAGAGCTGCTAGATATATCATATGGACAAAAGTATTGGGATGCCCGACGGTTATACCAACCAAAACTTTTCATTCAAATACATAGACTTTAATATGGAGTTGGTCCCCCTTTGCAGCTAGAACAACTTCCACTCTTCTTTGAAAGGCTTTCCACAAGATTTGAGTTTCTGTAGGGATTTGTGTGCACATGTTCTATAGAGCATTTATGAGGTCAGACACTGATGTTGGATGAGAAGGCCTGGCTCACAATCGCCATTCCAGTTCATCCCAAAGGTGTTGGATGAGGTTGAGATCAGGGCTCTGTGTGGACCAGTCAAGTTCTTCCACATCGAACTCATCCAACCTTGTCTTTATGGAGCTTGCTTTTTAGCAAACCGTGATCTTGTCGTTTCTGAAATTCAGACTTGGCAAGCTTTATGAGGTTTTTCTTTATTGATATTAACATTGCTCTTCATGTGGTGAGATGTCAACAATAAAAGTCGTACTACTAATAATACCTAATATTGGAGACAATGTACACCTGCATTCTGCACCTTCTGCAGGAGTGTTTTTCAGCATACAAGTACTTACAGTCTACAAAGTGATATTTTAAGTAGCACAGTAAATGACAGTAATTGTGGAACCTTCATCAGGTGCCCTCTCATGGCTGGTCGAACGTCAGGCTGGGTGAAGAGTGGACTGGCTGCTTTGACCCTCAGAACACACTGTAGGACCCTCAGCCACTCCTCAAGCAGGTTAGGAGAGTCTGCCTTCAGACTATATGCCCGCTTTCCCGTTACCACCTGAGCAGGACAAGCAAACAGGTAAACACACACACACACACACACACACACACACACACACACTTACACACACACACACTCACACACACTCCTTTCATTTGGTCAACAACCATTGTAAGATGAATGGGTATTTTTGTATTTGTTTACAATAATAATTAGTATGGTGTCAATTTTTATAACCCTTTCATGTTAGTAAGGTTCTTTGTAACATATTAAAAACAAAACACTGCAAAGCACAGTATGACACTAAACAGCCCATTTTTATTGTGTTGGGACCAGATCTGTATTGTTCACCTCTACAGCCTTTACTCCTGTTCTTATCTCTCTATTAAATGTGCTATTTTAACATTCTTGAGCAATAAACTCAGCAAAATATAGCTTGTTTATAGCTTGAGTCAGAAAGTTTTGCTGTTTTGGGCTTATTATTGTATTTGGCATGGCAAAATTAGTATCAAGGGACAAATTTCTCACAGATACTCACTGTATACCTGTATACTGGCCACCAAAAATAGACAAACACGCAGAGATTACCTGAAGCATTTGTTTGCCATCCCCACGGGCGATGGTGCTGGAAGCACTGAGCTCAATTTGACCTTGAGGTTTGCGGATTACATCACTCTACAAAAAAACCAATGTAATAATAGAGAAATCACCAGATTTCTTTACACAATGACCACTATAGCAAGAGCCACTGGAAACATATGAACATAAACACTCCCTGTACTCCAGACACTGACCGGTGACTTGTAGTACAGCAGTTCTCCATCTTTCAGGACAAACCAGCGGCGCTTCCAGGTCTTCTTCCAGGTCTTCACCATCTTTAACAGGTACCCAGACTTTTCCATCGGCTCCTGGGCCACCACAACATTAGCTATTGAATGATTGTGAGTAAATGTGTGTTGCATTGCAGTAAAAATATAACATGACTGTGTATGCGTGCGCGTTTGTGCTTCGTACACTCTTGCCGCTGTAACTACTAGAGGAGCAGGTCTTTGGCAGTTTGTTCTCGGGCTCGGAGCACTCTGTATCAGTAGAGTAGGCATCTGGTGGGATGGCATAATCACTCTCAGATGCCATTGAGGACAGAGACACAGCTGAGGTAACAAATTAGAGAGAAAACATTTAATGAAAAGTAGGAGGAGAGGACTGAGTGTGTTAGATAAGGCCTGACTGGTTTTATCACTACTGATGGGAATCACTACTCTCTGTATGTACATACATACATATATATGTATATAAATATATATTATATCCCTACATTAAAGAAACTACTACTATTCCTTACTGCTCAATTTTCTCAAGTTGCTTTTTTATTAACAACTAGCAAACATACTGTCAAAGGCATAAGAAAGGCATTCTAAGACTTATAAAGGAAAGACCTCACATTGTTTATCTATATTAAAATGCATATGTTTACTTGGTTGTTTTATATGTATATTATTCAATAACAGAATTCTCAGTAACAGTTTATTTGATTTCAAGAAATATTTAATGGACTAACAGCCATATGTAACACCTAAGTGTCAATCATACCGTTACTGCCTGCTTATTTCTGCCCATATTAAATGACACAGATTACCAGACTCTGTAACTAAGTGAAGTGAATTCTGACAGGAAATAACTACAGACACCTTCATCACAAACTATTATTTAGGAATTTCTTTTTTAATTTACCTTTTTTTTTTTTTTAACAAATATGTTTACATAGTTATATATCCAGTTATATATAGTTATTTTAAGGGATGCTCCAAAGATGCCAGGATTGTTCAGATGTGCTGTGACTTGTCGGATATGGAGACAGATGAGTCTGGCTAAGATAGCAATGATGACTCATACGTTTGAGAAGTTCTCTGAAAGTCTGTATTCAGCAATGATGTGATAAGTGAATGAAGGGGGAGACCAAAGCCTTTCTTTGGAAGTCCAGAAAAATTCAGAGAAAATGGGTGAAACCTTTACTGCGAAACATTCCTGTGTTCAGACAGAACATGATTTTTTTCCCGTTTCTTTTTAATATGTGTTTCCAACATTATAGTTATTATGGATTTTTCTCCTTCAGTGCAGGATTGCATTGATCTTCATATTAAAGTAGTGGCCATTTTTCTACTGCTCTTATGATAAAATGTGTGTTAAGCAATGATTAAAAAAGCTTTAACTCAGGGTGGTCAGGATTCTCCAAGAGAGGTCTTGCTATCTGTTAGGGTCTAAAGGGTTAACCTAAATCCTACTATTCCTATTAGTTTCTGAATCTTCATTGTCGTAAGGCTAATCAGTTAACATTAATATTTGGGTTAACATCTGTATTAGTATTTGTGGTATTAAAATCAAGTATAGAAGAAATGAGAGCAGTTAGGCCTGTCGGTTAACATATACCTCTCTTGAGAGAGCGGGGGCTGTCATGGCTGCTGCCTTTGCCAGATATGGAGCCAGAGGTGTATGAGCCGCTCTCCTCTTCGCCAGAGTTTGAGAGACACTCCTCTGAACTCTCGTCCTCCTCTGAGCTGGATGACTCTTCTGACATTTGACTACTGCTCAGCAATGTTGCCCTCTACAGGACACAACAAACAACCCTAATGCACCACACAACCTTACAAACTGTTTAATAGAACTGGTCTCTAAAATCTCCTCACCTACCCCTTTGACTGTGGTGTAGACAGGTGTGTTCATGTTCCAGTAGATAAGAGATGTGTAGAGCATGAAGGCTGGGTATGAGGATGGGTGGGAGGAGTCTGGATAAAGAGTACAGGACTGAGGTGAGAACAGATACACACACTGAGAGCTTAGACAGACCTCACTGAAGACTGGTCAGACTTGAGAGATGTACTGTGTTATGCAGGCCTGGAGTGACAGCCATGTAACACAAAATGGACAGACAGTATTAAAAATAAAGCAAACAGTTTTATTTATCTACAAGTATTGTTCATTAATGCGCAATGTGATGAGACACAGAGTACACACAGTGAGGAAAAATGTAAATACATTACAGTCAAAATATTTGGCTTCGTATCTTACCTTTATTTGCTACATCTGCACAAGATGTTTCAGACAACCGAATTCCAGATTTGGCCACTGCATATATTCTGCTCTCCTGAAAAGAAAGCAAAGGTTGGCTGGTTTGTCTTGCATCTGCACTGGTGTGATAAAAATGAATAATAGACAAAAAAATTAACCGAGCTCAGGACTGTTGATGTCAAATGATTGTTATTAATGTTTTTAGTTATGTGATGTAAGTTGTATTTTAAAAATACATTAGCAAGCCTACTTAAGGTGAACTTAAACTTCAGTTCTTCAGTCTTGTCACACAAATTCAGTGCCTTACCTTACAAATGCCTCTTTTAAACTATTTTTAACCACTTTTTCTCATGCAATCTCAGGTTTTGCTTTTTGTACAGATTATTTTGAATGCTTTAGACAAGCCAAATCAACCCAGTTTTGGAAGGCAAATTATTTTCTCTCCCTTTATTATTTTTAATTTGTACACAATTACTACAGTAATAGTTAGATCCCGACCGATATATCGGCAGGCCGATATTATCGGCCGATATTAGGCATTTTCCAAACTATCGGTATCGGCATTTATAATGGCCGATAAATGAATATTTCAAAAATAAAATTAAAACGGACGAAACACCCTTCAACCATGTCATGAGTGTTGCCGTTGTATAGTTTGTCCACCAGAGGGCACTCCGCACCGTCCCTGTTGGCAACACTCGTGTATAACGCGCCGCACATCCTGCAACCAGCTGATCCAACCAGAGTCGGGCAGAGAGAACCAGTTATCCGCGAGTGAGATCGGTGAAGTGTGTTCAATAACTAACTTGACTGTTTGATTTAATTGATTAATCAGTTTAGATTTGCAACAGATGCAACAACTAATGCACCTGACTTTTTGTAATAATGTTACTGAAGGCGTGAGACTTTTCCATGAAGGTGTCGATAATTTTCGATAGCAAAACAAAGGCTTTGTGCAGTTTTAAAGCTACTAAATTAGATATAAACAAGTTGAAGCACTTCTATTTATTGTACCTGCATTATCTCGTCTCTCCTGTCTTCTTTTCTCACATGCGAACTGTAATGCATATTCGTTCACAAGGATCGCAGCAGAACAAGCCCAGTCTGTTTAATGGGTTTTATTTGAATGCATTATTCAACCTAGTGCATGCTGTTAAAATGAAGATAATATGGAAAGCGAGGATGGACATATTGACCCTCAAAATCTATTACGCTCTGAATTAGGTCTCTCTAGTAATTGCATGAGCTGAACAGTACACTTCATTCAATAAAGACTCCAAATAAGAAAAGATAGCAGCCTTATCTTATCTGCAGAAACACTTCATTTTTCAAAGGTCATAGGAATGAAGGCCTTTTAAGGTGGTATTGAAAAGTGAAAAAAAAATGCAGATCATTTGGGTTCAGTTTGCCAAAGGCCTCGCTGTGTTAAGATGATCGTCTTAGCTGCAAGAGACTGTTTCCAAAGTGATAATTGTGCTACCATTTCATGCTGATGGTTGGTGCTGTGACGCCTTTGGGATATGAGGCCCTAATCTACGTGAGCAAGATGACTAAACAAACAAACAAAAAATCCTCGTGATACCTCTGCTGCTCTACAAAGGTATCAGAATATTCTCTCCTTATACAGCTATTGTCTCTCTACTTTTTTACCATCACTGTATTTGACATTAAATGCCTATTCTACAGAACCTCACTTTTTACAATACATACACATTTGTTTAGCCTGTTATAATAAACAGAAACTACTACTCAAGAAGCTCAAACTACTAGCTACTACAAACTAATGAGTGTCTACAAACTTCAAAATAAACCACATCTGTGAAAGTGAAACTAACATGAATAAACACTGACCACTGAAAACACTGAAAATCTTTTACTGACCAATATATGACATACTAACGAGTACACTATGCAGTAAAATAATTAAAAAAAACACTGATCTATGAGAGCACATCATGTGCATGCACTCACTATTTAATGGAATGAAATAAACTATGTAAAATGTATTTTTTAATGCATACTGGGGATGTGTTTACCAAGGTAATAACAGGGTCTTAATCTACCTTTTTAGACTCCCTGAAAACCTAAAATTTCAGGGGAATCCTTACAACAACAAGGAAATTAGGAAAGTCATGGTGTTACAACATTTATTTAGCCTTTATTCAGTCTGTCTCAAAATGCTGCTGTAGCAAATGCATTCACCCAGTTAAACAGCAGCTGTCTAATAAAAACATCTTGTAAATTGGCACAAGAACAGGCTGGAGAACAGAGTAAAATTTCCCCCATTTCCTCAGTTAAACACACTAGAAGGCAGACTGGATTAAAGAGTGTGGAGAGCACATCATCTGATAAAACTGTGCACTGTGCCACGTATGTGGCTAGGTTAGCTACCTAACTAGCAAGGACATCTTTCTAAAAGAGGTGGAAGAAAAAATGGACAGAATAAAGCCATGTGAAGTGTTTGACACAATATTATATAGAAATATATTCACTTTTTCAACACAATATTTTAAAATAGGGACCCATAATTGATTATTTGTGTATATTTCATCATTTAAAAAATTTATTTAACATACTTCAATTCAGGTCCACTTCTATTTTTGGTCTAATCTGATAATGTTGTAGAGCGAAATGGAGAACAGTAGAAAAGCTTCATCGCAGTGCTATTATTAAACAACTGTATTAACTGGGATTTTTGTAAGACCTTTGTAACTTCAGTAAATTTAAACTATTTTGTAGGCTCTGTGCATGAATGAAAAATGGAAGATAATTCTCTTCCAGGAAATTTTAGATATTGATTTTTAAAAAAACATAGCTAGGCGTATTGCTGATTTTCAAGCATCGTTCGGAGGCTAATACTTCACACACTTTTGTGTACCACAATTTGGGAAGCCAGAGAAGAAAAAAGCTCAGTTCCCCAAAGAACCTTTTAAAGGAGTGGATTCAACTGCCCTTTAAAAAAAAAACAATACACTGAAAGGTTATTTGGGAAGCAAATGTGGTTCTTCTTTGCCACTGGGCCAAAATACCTTCTTGCAACCTCTATTTGTAAAAGGGCACTGTAGCAAATACTACATCTCACTGCAAATACTGAAACCATAAGTGTGAGCAGCTACAGAAAGAGCCATCACTCCCCTCCCAGACCATGCCCACTGGGCAGCATGGCTGACTGCAGGCAGGCTGTGTTTACAGAAGTGTAGGGCCTCAGTGCTGTCTCCAGCCTTCATGGACAGTAACTACAAAACAGAGCACCACACACCAAAAAAATTTCAAGCCAAGACTAATGACTGTTGGTAAGACCAAAAAAACCTACATAGGAAGCTCACCAAGCCTTATAGATACTAATCTACCATCAACATTTTTATGCACATTTTGGCATGAAGCATAAAAACTTAAAGGAAATGTGAAATATCCAAAAACTTTGCACAAAGGCTTGTATTTACTCTTGCTCAAACCTTTTTGTCTTAATTACATGTTTTTCAGTCACTCGCTAGAATTTAATTTGACACTAGAGCTGGGATACTCTGATCCTTTTTCGGATTCGGCTCCCTCTGAGTCACTCAGTAAAGTGATCCGGATCTGCGAATCACTTGAGTCACTATT
>JBBPDB010086533.1:0-26856 GCA_037974465.1 Brachypetersius altus
AGTGAGAGAGAGAGAGAGAGAGAGAGAGAGAGAGAGAGAGAGAGAGAGAGATGATTCCAGGCAAATAATTTATATTCATTAAAATTTAAATGCCTCAATAGAAACTCAATATAAACTAGATATAAAACAATGTATAAATCACATAAATATCTAAGGGCTCTGTCTTCCCCTATCGCATTACCCAAATTATGTTTAGTGGAGATTTTTAAAACCTTGAAAACGTTCAGCCAATTGAATCAGTTTTATGCCAGTCATTTGCGAGCTTAATTACTGGAGATACTATTTAACAACAGAGTCGGAAAAGTGTCAGAGTCGTAGCACACTTAAAGCCGTTTACATTAGTAGTTTGGAAAACCCCCCAGATGTAATTACTTATAATTACTATTATAATACACTGAAATAACAAGTACAAATGGCAAACTACAACAATTTTATCCTGCAAATATATGCATCACAGAAAAGTTTGTTTTGATGCTTTAGCAGACCTTTGAGCCACTGTTAAGAGATCCTTTAACATTATTGCTTCTCTAAGATGCTGAGTGACCTGAACTAGCATTTAACATCCACTGACTAAGAATTTAAATCAGTGCAAAGAGTTTGGATGTTTAGCAGTGACTCTACGGCAGTGCTGTAAATTAACACGAACTATTGCAGAGTCTACTACTGTCTCATAATAACACATTGTCCTTCCCTACCGAACAGACAAACACAAAACTGGTTTGTTCAGAGAACTGAGGCACTTCCCTCATTTACTCCTAGCATCACTGGACAGATCAACATCTTTAGGTGAACACTAACTGTCAAATCCATTATATTAGCTAACAGATCCAGCATTGCTACTGCCTTTCTACCCATTCAGAAAAAGCAATGCCAATTTTGCTCTCTTGAAATCCTGGCCATGATCACTAGTGATTAAACCCAATCTCCCAAAGAACAGGACAACACACGAGTCCATGTCCTCAACAAAGGGCATGTTTTAAAGCACAATTAGAGTTTGTTTGCTGAATTTAACATATTAGGGGCAGCTGGTGGCATCGTGGTTAGGGACTTGCCCCTGCAATAGGAAGATCATGGGTTCGAGTCCCAGGACTGCCAGTGGCACTACTAAAGTATCCTTGAGCAAGATACTGTCCCCACACCCTGCTCCCACTGCATCACTGGTGAATGGGTTAAATGCAGACAAAGAACTTCACATTGTTCACATGTGAATGTAAGGGGGGCCTTTAGTTTACTTTACTTTGAAGGAAAAAAACAAAACATAAAACACGGCCAATGCCACACATGAACACACTGATGTGACGGGCCTGAGCCAAAAATAGCTACACTAGTGGGATCACATGAATGCTTTGATTCACCAAAACACCCACAGGAACACTGATCTGGAATGTCTAAGGTTTTGTAGGATGCGAACACCATGTGATGAATGCTATTTTCTCCAAAGACCTTTTGAATATTCTACCTTTCTTTTAAAAAGGTCAATATTGAGATAATACATTGTGCAGACCTACCACACACACACACACACACACACACACACACTGATGCATAACAAATACAAAACACCAACAGAAGAGTGCATTTTAACAGATGATGGTAGTAAATGATTATTGAATGTAAATGGGTTGAAAAATGACAAAAACAAAAAACCGAAACAGACGATCAAATGAAAGCGAAAATAGCAGAAAGTTCTGAACAGAGACTGGCTGTGAAGGGCAAAATAAAGATGGCAGCTCCTGGTCCAGTTTTGAGGAGATGGGAGACTATTTTTGTCGGTCTCCAACTGTCTGCAGAAGCCTAGACATATCTCTGGTGGATGGGCGAATGTGGAGGAATGATGTGGAAGACTCACACACGAAGTAGACAAGGACAGCGAAAGGCTAAAAGCAAAGCAGCTCTTACTAACCTGCAGTTCAGCTTTCTCCTACATTAAACAGTGACCGCATGAGAGAGGAGGCAGAGAGAAGGGAGGTGTGAAAAGGGTTCAGGATTAAGAAACACACCCACACACTCACAAACACACACACAGCAGGAATTAGAGCAAAGGCCATAGACAAAAACACTGAGATTTCTTTAAAAAAGAAAAGGATACCAGAAACCTGAATTAATCCATTTGCAAGATCAACAGCAAACACATTAACATTTTTTACTGGAACTGTGAGGCAATGCTTGAGCTAAAAGAAATTAGAAAGACACGCTGACAAATACACTAACTGGAATAGCTTCCATGAAAGAAACCAACAAGATATCAAAAATCATGCAGCACAAAATGATCATTCTTGGCCCAACAGAAAAACTCGAAATTAGGGATGCACCGATTGTAATTTTTGTGCCCGATTCCGATTACCGATATTTTTGTAAGTGTGATCGGCCGATACCGATTTTTCCGATACCGCTTTTCCCCCCAGATAACAGAAAATTAGAGCTGCTGCATGTAGTCGACACAACAACAACTTTTTTAATGTAATGTGGTAGTTACTTTCCCTGTTTACTGGTTACTTTTATAATAGTGACATATTATAGTGGAAGCTCTACAGCAAATACAAACAAAAATCTAATTTTCTTTAATATAAAGCTTTTTTTTCACAACAAATGTTCTTTACAAATTTAAATAAATAAAATGTAATACATAAACAAATAAATAAAGCCCCCCAAAAAAGATCGGTTTGAAATCGGCAATACGTGTGAGTGATCGGCCGATCACCAATCAGGCCGATCAGGCCGTTTCTGATCCCTGGCCGATCGATCGGTGCATCCCTACCAGATACAGTGCACTACAGCCAAAGCCTGTCCACTCACAGTCAAACTGCAAGTTCCAGGACTTTTTAATATACAAAAAGGCCATGTTCATCAAAAGACATTTATTACTTTCAATAATTATTTATTTTTTGTTAAGTTATCGCATGAATGAGAGATAGGTGTGGTGATGACATATATTATACGTACACTAATTTGAACAAATTCAATGTTGCTTGAAGTTTGGTGTATTCAGAAACACTTGCATGTATACAAAACACTACAGATAGTAGATAATACTATGACCTTGCAGGAGCCTTAATGCTATCACCATAGTAATATGTACACAACTGCATGCTGCCATTGGTCAGACTGCTGCACTAATACTAAAGGAATGATGATTTATTTCGATACCAACATGTAAATGCAGTATAAGGCAAAATCACACTCACTACAAAAAAAAAAACACACAGTAACATGTTAACATAAGTTTTCAAATGAGAAACAGCTAACAAGCCATAAAAAAGGAGAACATCGGCTAATCACATATAAGCTTTTACACCAACTTAGTATTCATGTAGCAGTGAATACTGCTTGCTTGGTAATGCTGGGCCAGGCAGCACAAGGAGAGGCTGGGTGTGGGGGGCGCTATTAAAGAAAATCGGCCAATTTGAGGAACACTGCTACTCATTTCCAGTCTAGATGAGGCCTAAAGCTCCAGATCACAGAGACCTGTCCGGGGTGGAGCAGGGCCAAAGGCCTGACAGATGAGATTAGAGATATAGACTTTCTGTAGGGAAAGAAACACAGCGCCGAAAGATGAGGCACTGACAAATTTCACACACGCTGCTTCCCTGCATCAGCATTACTGAGATGTAGAGAGAGAAGGCCAAGTGCTATCAGCTTCCATCACCATTCCACAAAACTGCCAAAAACTGCCTCTTCCCCCCACTCTCCAACTACCTTTCTCCTTCTCTTTCTGTGCATCTTGCTCTCTCCTTCTATCTACCCCTTTTAAAAATCTCTCTATCTTCTTTCCTTTCTCTTGTATTTGCCCCAATCATAGTGTATATGCCACAGTAGATGGGAGAAAGACACAGTGTGTAATGGAGAGCCCAGATAAAGACAGAGTACAGATAAAGACAGAGAAGGATAGAACAGAGAATAAAATTGAGAGAGGAGAGAGTGAGTAATGGACAGAAAGAAAGAGTAAGGGGAAACAGAGAGAGAATGAAAGAAAGATAGAGAGAGGAAAATAAAAAGATAGTAGATGTACGTAGATGCAGAGATATATCAAATGTGAGACAAGGAAAAATACAGACACAGAGACAGAGATAGGGAGGAAGCGAATAACAGAAAGAAAAATACAGAGAGAAAGAAAGGGAGTGAGAGAGAGAGTAAGTGAGGGAGTAAGAAGAGAGAAAAAGAGAGAGTAAGTGAGGGAGAGAGAAAGAGAGCGATAGAGAGAATAAGAGAGAGAGAAAGAAAAAGAGAGGGACAGAGAGAGAGAGAGAGAGAGAGAACGAGAGACAGAGGGAGAGAGAAAGAGATAGCCCAGATGGCTGGCGTGGAACCAAGTGCAACCAAAGGTAATCAGGAGCAGATGGGAAACAATTTGGCATGGAGCCTGCAGGAACAAGTCACTTTTTAACATAAAAAAGTGAAAACTACAAAGAGAGAGAGAGAGAGAGAGAGAGAGAGAGAGAGAGAGAGAGAGAGAGAGAGAGAGAGCAAAGCTCATAGACACGTTAAGAGAGAAAGAGAGAGGGATGCAGAGAGAGAGAGAAAGTGCTACTAAAGAGGAAGGAGAAAAAGACAGAGGCTAAATCTAACAGCAACATCTAGCAGCAATATTTGTGTGTGTACATGTGTGTGCGTACATGAGTGCATATTCCCATGCATCTAAAGCTAAACTGAGTTTGTACCTTCAATCCCAGAATAAATAATCTTTTTTCCCCTCATGCTTTGTCTCTGCTTCAGGAAAACTTTGTTTTGGAAAGTTATTTGAAACCACTGCACTGCCCTCTGCTCTGCTGCCTCACTGCCGTTTATGTTAAAACCTGTGACCACACAGTTAAACACTCCTTCACCTTTTCTCAAACTGAACCGGAAAAGACTACTTTATCACCTATACAGGTGTAAGGTTATATACACTATATGTTGTGCAGAGCTCGCTGGACTTCACTAACTCAGTGTTCTTTCTGAAATCAAGGGTAATAATAGAGTTTGCCCTGCTTTGCTACTGTTCAGCACAATTTGGTAATTTTTCTACTCAAACATACTAAATCTGGCAATTAACAGATGCATTGAACCAGGTTCATTTAAGATGGTGTATCACCAAACTGATTACACACTAGGGGCTCGTTTCCCAGACAGGAATTAAGCCTAACCTTGGACTACTTTTTCAATGGAAAATCTCTATTCACAGTGCTGTGAATCCAGGACTAGGGTTAATCCCCCAATAAATTGATTTGCATATTTATATGTCCCAGATTAAAATGTTACAGAAACAGTAAAAGGAGGGTTAATTATTGGAGAGTACATGAATCAGAATCCTTAACTGATCCAGGAGGAAACTGCTTATCAGCACTGTCCAAAAAATTTGAGCTAACAAACAAATGTCTATAAAAATATTGAGATTAGTAAAACTATTCTTTATCTGTAGAAGCAATTGCTACTGCATGACAAATATGAATGCAACTGGATACTGTGACTGCATACGTCTTTGTTAACACTCAATTCTTTTGGAATTTTATGAAAGTACTATGATATACTTTTGCCTAGTTTTAGATTTCACCATATCAGTGTGTTATTTCACGCAGGACAGTGTGTCAGACCTATGCTGTAATTCTTTGGCTTCGGTTTTAATTCCATCAGATTAATTGTAAGTGAATTATAATCACTAAACATAATAAAATTCAATCTGAATTCCTTTCCTCCTTACAAAATGCAAACATAAATGTGTTAATGTAGGAATAGCAGAAAAAGTGAGTCGTTAACTAACTCATCATTGAGTGTACTAGTACAAGGCTTTATCCAGAGGTGTGTGTAGGGGCCCGTGTAAGGGGGTAGTTTGGGACGAGGGGGGTGGAAAAGAGGTGGATACAGGTTTAAGGTTGCCCTCATTTCCTTTCAACGCCAGTCAAATGGCCCCAGTTCAGCAGGGAGTCTAAAACACTGAGACGTCTTTGTCCCCCCCCCGACTCTATACCAACTAGAAACGATCAAGGCCTACAGTGGGCCCCACTCTCTTCTCTTTTCTTTCCCCTTCCTCATTTGTCTTCAATTTTTTTCTTTAATCTTCTCCTCTCCGCTTTCTTCTCCTCTTTTCTCTTCTCTTTCCTTCTATTCTCCTCTTCTTTCTTCCTTTTCTCTTTTCTTCCATTTTATTCTTTCTCTGCTCTTCTCCTCTCTTCTCTTCTTTTCTCTTCTCCACTATCCACTTCTCCTCCTCCCCAAACCCTAGAGGCTTTTCCTGCCATTTGCTGCTTGGCAAAAGTCCACTTGGTTTCATTATTTCTTGATAGAGACTCATTTTATTGTGTGGTTATTAGACTCACAGTAAGATATCCAATGGTTTTCATTAAAGCATTCTCTCATCCGACTCTCTGCAAACAAAAGCCCCTCTAATCGCAACCCCCTACCTTTTCCTTTGTGAGTTCGGAGCACAATTGTTGGCTCTGCTTTTAAACGAGAGGTTTATACTCACTCGTTCACTCTCTCACTCAGTCACTACTCAGAGTGTTCACAAACTCATTAATTCGCACTCCCTCTCTCTCATACACAAACACTCACTTCTTCATATGTTCTTAAAGTCAAACAACTGTGGGTTACAGGGACAAAAACTGTTGTAAATTTTCTAAAAGTATTTCTCACTTGTCTCCCTGTGGTTTGAGATGGAAAAATGGGGAAAAGTTAAACAAAGTTTAGCTGACCATAGTACAGAGAAATGTGCATGAACCCACAAGCCAATCACAAAGCTATAAGACAGTTTGCAATGTTTATTTACCAACAGTGTCTTGAAATGACTCATTGTTAAATTAACCAGTGCCAGAATTTAAGAGCATATACACTCCCTGCCACTTACCTTGTATTTTTTTCATTTACTAATGATCTCAGTCAGTAGCATGTGTGGTGTAAGTTTCAGTTTGGAGAAGAAAGATATTCAGTTCAGGGTTGTGTTTGTGTGTGTTTGTGTGTGTTTGTATGTGTGTGTGGGTACAGTTTATGTTTCAGTGAGGAGTCTGATAGCTGGAGGGAAGAAACTCTTTCCCGTTCTGGCAGTGGAGGACCGTATGCTGTGGAACCTTTTGCCAGATGGGAGGGAGAAGAGAGTGTATCAGGGGTGTTTGGGGTTATCCACAATGGTGGTGGCTTTGCGGGTGCAGTGTTTGGTGTGAAGGAGACCCCGATTATCTTCTCAGCTATTCCACACTATGCTGCACCATGATGCAGCTACAGAGAATCCTCTCTCTAAAGCAGTGGTTCCCAAAATGGGGTCCAGGCCCCCCTTAGGGGGCCGCTAGAGATCGCAGGGTGTGTGCACAATTTATATATATATACACATTAAACTTATAAAATCCCAATGCCGGTGAAATGTAAAAGTGTGTGTGTGTGTGTGTGTGTGTGTGTGTGTGTATAAGAGTATAAGACCTAAAGAGTATATAAACCTACAACCACTGTTGATTTTTTGCAAATAAAAGTTAATTAATCAAAAGTAATTAATCACTTTATTCTTTTTGTGAGTTCTGTGCGGTTAGGAGTTGGGGTTGGGGGCCTGGCTTGTCTTGGACACAGGCAAGGGGGGCATCAAGGAAAAAAGTTTGGGAACCACTGCTCTATAGCCCCCCGTAGAACACAGTGAGGATTGAGGGGGGTTGTCCTCAGTGTTTGCAGGAAGTACAGATTCTGCTGGACCTTCTTGGCAATGGAACTGGTATCGAGGTTCTTCACAATGGAACACCACGAAACTTCCGAAGACAACATCTATCTCTTTTGTTTTGTCCACCAGTTTTTTATATGCTGCACCTGCTCCCTGTAAGCCACTTCGTAATTCCTGCTAATCAAATTCACCAAGGTTGTGTCATCAGCGAATGAAATGATGTGGCTTGAGTCATGGGTTATTAGCGTGAAAAGGGTTGAGCACACAGCCCTAGGGGGTCTTGGTGCTCTAGTGTTGTGGTGTCAGAGATGTTCCTCCCAATCCTAACTGACTGAGTTATCCCAATCAGGAAGTCCAGAATCCAGTTGCAGAGGGGGGTGTTCAGTTGCAGAGGGAGTCCATAAATAGCATTCTCACATAAGTATCCCTTTCAATCAGGTGAGTAAGGGTCAGGTAAAGGGTGGTGGAGATTGCATCATCCACAAACTGCATGGGTTACAGTAAGGGAAGAAGCTGCAGCTGGTAGCCTAGGTTTTGTAGAGTTCACCCTGTGATCAGTAAGTCGTGATGGTTTTGTGCATCAAACTGTGTGTAGAAATGATTCAGCATCACATGCCCTGTAGATGATGCTAACCTGCATGCAGTGGCACTAAGCATGTACACACTTCCCTGCTCTGATGGCCTGGGACAGCTTGGCCCTTTCTGTTCACAGGGCACCTGATCTGAAGGTGGTGTCTCGGGTTCTCAACAGCGTGTACACCTCTGCAGTCATCCCTGGCTTCTGTTGGGGCATGTGCCGATGTCTTAGACATCGATGACAGTGACATCATCGATGCTCTTAAAGGTCAGTCACCGAACGTCATGTACTTCTCCAGGATAGTAGAGCTATCATAGGTTGTTCTGCTTCAGAAAGAGCTTGGCAAATCTGATGAGCAGTCTTTATGCTGGGATCAGCATTACGAGCATGTGGTCCAAGTAGCCAAGGTAGGGGTGGGGCTCAGCACAGTACGTGTTAGTGTCCAGCATAACGTCCCCCCTCGTTGCAAAGTATTGACAGAATTTAGGGAGAACTGATTTGAGATTTGCATGATTTTAAGCTCCGGCAACAATTATCAGTCTGTCTGGGTGTACGTTTTGGAGTTCACTGATGGGTGATGGGTACAGCGCGACTATGAGCATGGCCATTTCCACAGTAACCAACCAGCTACAGCTGTGTCCCCTCCAAAAAAAGTAGTCCTTTAAAGTGACACTACCGAAACACACCTTAGGCGCTTTGCACATTGCTTTCACATGCGCATCTGCAGTGGCCCAGGGAACTTTTTCCAGAGATTAGATAATAGACAATACATTTGCAATATGGAAGTGGAAACTGGAACAGAAGTGAAAGTGAGTTTCCAAAACTGGAGTTCAAAAAGGTTGTAGAGCTGAACTTTGTAGGGAGATGTTTATGAGAATCTTGGAAAATGACTCATGAAAAAAACATGATCCAAAACAGAAAGCAACTCTCCCAAAAGAATGGAAGCTGTAATAAATCCAGAATTGACACACTACTTACCAGGCACTTGACTGTGCATCAAAAATCACTGCAGTGTGTGCATTCAAAGCACGGCAAGTTTATTTGCATAGCGCATTATCATACACAGAGGTCACAATACTGCAAATGCAGTATTCATAATTATATCTTTTGCATTGTTTTATAATCCGAGTTTACAAACCCCAGCAACAGTCAACAGCTCAGTCCAGTACATCATGCAACACTATTTCTGTCTCCCAGCTATAGTCTCATTAGTAGGTTTTGCCATACAGTCGTCATTTTCTTCGGATTTTGTTCAAAATATTAAATTGTGAAATATTTCTTCTCAAAATACCAAATTGCAAACACAGTATTGTGAACCATGCAAAAATCATGGGCTGAGTGCATCATCAATACTGATTTAGAAGAGGTAAAATTCAGAAACTGAGCCTCAAAAATTAAATATGCTTTGTGCTGACTCTAAAAATTGGCCCTTTGTTCTTTCAATGGTCATTTTAACTAGAAATTAAAAATATATAAGGATGGTCTCTGACTTTTGCAAAATACTGTAGAACTTCCATTACTTGTTAGCTACAAGTATCTTCAGTGGAAACATAAAGTTTCAGACACCAAATACATTTTGGCTGATGTGCTACATTTGGGGTAAGGGGAAAACCAAGGAAATTTGATTTTTTGGCCAAACCATCACTTTAAGAATGAACAGAATTCATGAATTGCACACAGTACCGAAGGGCTACAGTGGTGTAACTGCATCTGACAGAGGGACGGGCTCGTAATCTGGCCTTGTGTCCTTGTGCATAATGTGAAGCAGGAAAAAGTGAAGTGTGTGTGTGCAATGCAAGCGCACAGGCAGAGGGGTATCAGGCACTAGCAGACTTTACTAATCAAACCCATAAGCCCCTGCTGCACGTACAGGATTCTCCTGAGAGCAAAACTCTTGCCTTCTCTCTCCATCGCTCTCATTCTTTTGTATTTGCAGAAATCCTCTGTCCTGCTCTCTTACTCCGCTTCACAACACTTTTCTTCCAAATCTAAAAGCAGCCGGATACAGACAGTTCTGGGGTTTTTTAATGTATTTTTGCATTCATCTCCCTATTTGGACAGACTATCTGTTCAGCAATGAACATGCAATAGGAAAGGACATTTAATGGAAAAGAGACAAAAAACACTGGCCCTCACAAACTCACAAATTTTGTCCACTGAAAACAAGCTTTGTTCGTAACAAGCCAGGAGAAGATGAGGCAACACAATTAATGCTGATACAAATAAACCAGGCCCACGCAAGAAGACATAGAGTGAGAGGGGAGTAACAATGAGCGCGGATACAGACTCAGCTAAACCGGCTCGTGATGCAACATCTAATGAACTCAATCAGCCATGAATCAGTCAGCAAACAGCAGCATGTGTGAGGCGTGTTTGTGAACAGTAAGCCGTGCAGCATTAGCTCCCTTCACTTTGACATTCAGCACTTTTTTTCCCAACTTCAGTCCAGTGAAACAGTTCAGTCTGACTGCTCAGACATCCAGTCATGTGACTTCCAGAGAGAGAGAGAAAGAGGCAGACAGAGAGAGAGAGAAAGAGAGAAAGAGAGAGAGAGAGAGAGAGAGAGAGAGAGAGAGAGAGAGAGAGGAGAGGAGAGGAAAAGGGGTTGGGTGGGATTTCTCCTGATCTATGCCAGCAGAGAGGCATAAAGCTGTATTTATTTAAGTTAAAAAAGGTTATTTTAATGAAACAATGACAAATATAGCCTAACCTGTTACTAAAATACTACCAGGTAAAACAAATCCTCAAGAGACGAACTTTCTATAGGATTAAAAAGGAACGTCTTAGTGCATCCAGCATCTATCAGCTTAGAAAATTACATGCGCTAGACCCAAAAGGAGAACGGAGAACTAGAAGCTACATGTGATGTGGGACTGGGGGATTCCTTTCCTATGCATAGAAGTAAAGGTATATCCAACCTAAAATAGTCAGAAACTCAACTGCATTTAGTGATCTAATGTGTGTCCGCCTCCAGTGCTGAAGAGCTCTGAATGCCATCCAGCTCTGACTTGAGTCTTGCAAAGGTGCAAATGTTGAATGTACTTGACCAGCGTCCCTCACTGACCCTGTCAGTCCCAGAAGATGTGGGCACTCAAATGACCAGACATGCCAACAGCTAGGCAACACTGGTCAGGAGGCTCCAAGTCCAGCACACCCCCACATGTCAATCAAGTGGTGAGACCAGCTTTAAGTAGTATAGTGTACAGTTCAAGTGAATGTAAATGAACTGTACCTTTCATAGCTGTAGCTTCAAACATCAAATCTTGCAAGTTGTTGAATGAACACTTCAGAGCTGAACTGACTAATTCGTGGACTTGAACCAACTTGTATGCGTTCATTCAAATATAACACGCTTTCCCCAGTGACTATATAAACATTTTTGCTGTTATATTAGCTTCAGCAAAAGACCTCCTGGATGACCCAATAAACGCCTTGTATTACAGCCCCATATTTCACGGCCACATTGACATTTCTGTTTTAGTGATCAGCAGAGATCCGCAGGGATCTGTAGACAGTTTCCACCACTTTGAGCAGGCTCCCTGCAGACTGACAGCAAAGGTGAACAACATACGTCCCGAAAGTACTGCACATGCAATGGTAATAACTCTTTAATAACAGTGCTATGAAGGTTTAAATGCTACTACCTCTCCGCATGACTGTCCGGGCCACTTTTTCTGGGAGTTGTCTAGGTCCTCCTACTTCACGGCGACATGCTTCAGAAAGCTGTTCTGGAGTGCCGTTCTGAAGCTTCGTGACTTCTTTATGTTTTCGCCTCTTTCCTCTTTGCTCTGCCTGTCAGGGAGAGAGCTGTGGCCCACTGCAGGGCAGACAGCCGTGTTAACTGGAGCCGAACGCAGGGAGGAGCTGAACCGGCGGTGTGTTTTTTTTCCCGCCCGTATTCCACCAAAACCCGCCTTCCTGAACTCTGATTGGCTGGCAGTCCACATTCAAGAAGAGGTGTGCAGTTCCAGAGCGCTTTAACAAGCAACAGCTGTAAAATGACACAAGCTCCGCCCAGTATGTTCGGAGTCAGCTCTAGCTCCACCTTCTGCACTCTGATTGGATAATAGTTCACACTTACAGGCAGTCAACTTTTCTAGAACCTTGTAGTTCCACCTTCTGCACTCTGATTGGCTAATAGTTCACAATCATAGGCAGTCAGCTGTTCTAGAACTCAGTAGCTCCACCTTCTGCACTCTGATTGGCTAATAGTACACACAAGGGGCGTCAGCTGTTCTAGAACCCTTTAGCTCCACCTTCTGCACTCTGATTGGCCAGTAGTTCACTCATGCAGGCAATCAGCTGCTCTAGAACCCTGTAGCTCCACCTTCTGCACTCTGATAGGCTAGTAGTTTACACTCACAGGCAGTCAGCTGCTCTGGAACCCTGTAGCTCAACTTTCTGCACTCTGATTGGTTATTAGTTCAGACCCAGGCAGTCAGCTGGTCTTGCACATTCCCTGACACACAACACACCTGACCCAGCTCAGGAAGATGATTACATGATATTGGTAAAACTGTGCAGTGCAATGGTACCAGTTGACCAGTTAAATTCATGATGGATTAGAAATATTAAATTTTTGTAGGATCTATTTTGCGCCTATGTATAAAAATCAGAATAACGCCCTAGAAAGTAACTATTGGAGAAGGAAAAAATCATTCTATTTTTCAAGTAAATGGAACCAGTCAATTTGGACCATTTTTGTTGAAAGTAAACTAGAGCTGTCCCTTATAGCCATGTATGAACACACTAAAGTACACAGTATGAACAATGTGAAATCTTTTTTTCTGCATTTAACAACTTTCTAACTAACAGGCCATTTGTCATATTTGGATACAATACAAATCTGGTAGCTAACATCCCAAAATGAAAATGGTTGTTTTCATGTGCCGCCACATCTCCGCACTGCATCTGTATAATTTTTAAGCTCCGCAGCTATTCATAAAACCTTTAGGGCTGTGACTCTGAATGCACAGGCCTAGAACTGTATATGCATAAATACGCACATGTTGCTGTTGGTTTGTGACGATGGAAATTTCTGTTTCCACAGTTTGTCATATTTATAGCCATGGCCCATGAATCTGAAACCATATTCGCTTTCATGCGCCTCAATGAGCTTTAGTTTTTATTGCTGTTCTGTGTAGTCTACAGTAATCTTGTGTGGTAATAAAAACTGTCAAGTAACAATTTTTATAATGTGCCATATTATGACACATTTTTGACTAAGCCACATCCTCTGCGGGCCCCTTGTACCAAGTTGCGTTGAAAGAAATATGAAGCCCTTTTTATGCCGTAAACATGCTACAGACCCCCGGCGCTGCCAGAGCCTGTGCTGTGCTGATTTAGGTGAGGGAGTAAATTGCCGTTTCTGAGAAATGGTGAAACTTGAAGGGAATGCAAAGCTGTGGGAGAAGAACAGCCCACATAGTTCACCTGCACACACACATACACACACACACACACACATACACACACACCCATGCACCAGAGCTTGGCGAGCACACATGTCGTAGATCAAGCCAGATCAGAAAGCTTCATCACTTCCACAGAGTGAAGACGTTTGTTAGCGCCCTCATACAGCAGTTCCTTCAGGCCTCTCTCTGAGTGTCTCTCACACTCTCTGTCTTTCTCTCTGGAGGCTCTCAGTCTTGGTGAGTGCTTAATGGGCTTGTTTGGCCTTTTTTGCTGTTCTCTAGGAGGGATGCCTTGCTCTTATCTCATTCTTAGCTGATTTCACAACCTGTCCACTGTTGTTGATGTAAATGTCAGTCTGGTAAACGTGCATAAATGAGGCGAGGGAGACCAGAAGGTTGCTGAACTGACAGATGCGAGTTTGGCAGAGACCAAATTATGGCCGTGTGCTTGGCCAGACTAGAACTGCTGCAGCCATCCAAGAATGTTGATAACGTTGTTCAACACGTGCTGGCCTTTGTCCACTCAACGTGGGCTGGATTGCAGCAACCCACAGGCCTTCAGCAGCGAGGGTTCTATCAGGTTTTCAAAACTTTCCTTTGTCTGATATGTTATATGTGTTATTGTGCTGTATCCTGTGGCTGAGGAACCATTAAGATCACTCTTTTGTTGCTGTGAAGACAAAATCTTTCTTTTGATTTCATAATGCAAGCAGCAGAGCATTTTTACATGTGTTACTTTAACTCTCATTACGTTCCAAGGGCTCTTTAAAAAAGGAAATATGCTTTGACACTGTATTTTCTTCTTTTGTGCAGAGAAAACATGATTAAGAACTATTTCAAAACATTAGATTACACTCTCAAACCATGTCTTTATAATGGCTCGACTTTAGGAATGGTCTTTTGTGCATTTTCAGTTGAAACTCAACCTGTTCTTTTTAATCAGAATTGTTCTTTTTTAACTCTTCCATTTGTTTTGTAGAGCTGTTTGATATGGACTCGTCCTGTTCTTTTAAACTGTTCAATTCCGTCTTGAGCAATTCCTTGTGACTGTTCAATTTTTACTTGAAAAATACTTTTAAACTGTTTAATTTGATCCTGAACTGCTCATTTTAACTGTTCAGTTTTATCTTGAACTATTCTTTTTAGCTATGCAACTGTAGCCCTCTTGAACTGTACTTTATAACTGTTCAACTTTAACTCAGACTGTTCTTTCTAACTCTAGTTTCTCTTTAACTGTTCCTTCTAACTGTTAAATTTTAAACCAGACCATCATTTTTAAACTCCTTAATTTTTAGTTTAAATATCTGATTTGCGATCAGTTGACAGTAATACTGGGATTGGCCTTGATTCCAAATTGCCCAGTGGTTTTGAACATGATGCAATGCTGTTTTGTAAATAACGTTACTATTTAAATGAACAGTGGTGTGAAAGATTTCTGTTAATGTCGCTACATTGCGCTGTGCTAAAGACAAAAGTGAGATCTTAGGAGGCAAACGTGCGCTGCAACTGACATGAAACAGCAGCCTTTCCAGCACAGAACGGCTCAGAGCAGCTGCGACTGCATAGCTGGAGATAAAATTATATTTAAAGAGATATCGAACTTGAAAACAAACTGACGTTTTCTTTGGCTCAAGGTAGCAGATGTCTGCAACCTGTTCACCATTTACAGCTGAAACAGAAGAAATAGAGAGCAAATAGAGATCATAATAATGCAGCTCGCAAATAATGTATTCAGTATTAAATACTGGAGTAAGATAACTTTTTTGTCCTTGCACAGTTATGCTAGTTTAATTATGCTGCTATTAGACCTCAGGGAAATTGTCTCATATCTGCTAATGTGTTTGAGATTTCATATCAGCAACGGTGACAGTTTTCTTAACAACAAAGAAATACAAAGAGCGGGCACTCCACTTAGGACTTAGGAAAGGGCAGAAATCCAAACCCGTCTCAACTCCAAATGCCCACTTTAGCAGAACCGTGGGAACAGCTAAATATGGGCACAAAGTCAAGCAAAGCCATTTAAGCAAACATGAACAACAATCATAACATGAAGAGTAATTTTGGAAAGGACAGGGGTCTGTCCCGCTAAACGCCTTTCACATGTTGGAAAAAACTGCCTTTTTTACAGGGACCACTTACAGGGACCACTTACACTTTTGGCAATTATTATACTAAAATGGAAATAATTAATTTAAATTAATACTAATGAATACTAAAAAACGCATGAAAAGGGTTACGCATAATTCTAACAGATGTACATTCTAACTTAAACTCTGATGGTGGATATTAAAATATAGAATATAATGTTTTTCCCAAAAAATAATGACAATTTTAGATTTTTGTTGAACTTTTGTTGACATTTTACACCCATACATGTAGCCCAGAGATAAAGTTCCATTGTTCTAACTAAGTGAGCTGATACAATTACAAAACTGATTCTGGACCTGCAGCTATGAAAGGGTGTACTGATGAACGGAAGGAAAACAATGAGCACATGGAAGACCATTATAAAGAGGAGTAGGAAATATTTTTGTGATTTCACTTCTTTGAACAAAAAAGTACCACAAAGGACATTTTTCTCATTTTTACTCAAATATTACAAATATAATTACAAATATTTTAGATCTAGTGAGCCAAAGCAAAGCATATGAATGTGATTCCTGAACTGTGAACGGCTGGTGAACTCTAGGACTAATTTTTCTTGCATTTAACCTGAAACGTGTTCATATTCTTGCTACAATACGGGCCGTACACTCAGAAAAAGGGCCTAAAGGTTTCTGCTTATTTTTAGTTCTTTGAAACCTCTGATTGCCTAGCGTGAGTAAGGCTTTGATAACTGATGGAGTGTTTTCGCTGCTTGCTTTCAGAGTGTAACCCAGTCCTATGAATATCACTCGAGTGTGGGGGTGTCCTCATTAGTTTGCTTTGCACCCAAACGCTGCGGTCTTTTTCACATGCTTCCGAAACGTAAATAAGCCGCCTGGGTGTTTTTCCTTAGTGGAAACTCAAGAAAGCGGTTATAGGCCTGCAGTTTTGATGCAGTCAGTGTTTGTGAACAGTGCACACAATGACCTGTAATGATGAACTTTCAAAGCCATTGCCCTGCTATTGATTCAAAAAGATCAGATAACCCCGTGGATCTGATGGCAAGGTCAGTAAAGTTGAACTGATGAATAGAAAACCTGTGATAGGGCAGAAGATATGCAAGTGACACTGCACACTGGGAAAAAAACAATCCAAATAACAGTCCAAACAGCATGTTCCATTCTAACAATACGAACAATAAAGAAACAATAAACGTGTCATTATATGGGCTTCTCAGCGCTGAAATAAGGAAAATGCAATTAAAACTAATTTTCAGTTTAAAGTTTATACCATACATCTTCCATATATGTGTGAGTTTTGAATGCATATGAAAACAGCAGTACACATCATTGTTACACATCATAGTTACACAAGTAGGCTGGCAAATTGAACAAGAATCTATTCATACTAAATAGGTTCATATGAAACTCATTTTTTAGCTATACACACAAGGCTGGCTACCTACACATGCTTTTGGAAAGTTGTGATAGTAAATAATAAAACGCCAACAACATTTCGAGGCCATAGTTGAGGTAAAATTGAAGACAACTCAAAAATAAACTCTACTTGTTGTAATGAGCAATATGTCATGTCAGATGTCATCACTACTCTTATAATATCCTCAGAAATGATTTTAATTGGTATCAAATTTTATATTCAATGCTTAGAGGTAGTTTAACCATGTTAGCCACTGCTGCCTTCATAGCAAAGTGGAAAGCGTGTGAAGCTAAAGAAGGCCTTTCTACCCCGAAAGCTTGGGGACAGGCCCACATTTAGAAGATCAAGTCTGGATTATGATCATAACTATCAGTTTCTGTGAGCCATTTTCTCCACTGTGCATTTAAGAAGAATGTGTGCTTAGTAAACACACACACACACACACATACACACACATACACACACATAAACGTACACAGGTAAATACGGGTAGTTTTTGACATATGCAGTCATAACTTTTTCAGTTATATGTTTTAGCCCTTTAAAATGACAGGCTTCTTATATCCTAAAGCACCTTACTGTGTAATCACAAAACAACATAAGTTACAGGAGTGTGTAATGGTAATCCTGACCACCCCCAAGGGTTCCTGGCCATTTGAGGGGGTTAAATATTTGATGTTTACTTTCTCTCAGACTGCTGCGTTCTCATTTTACATTTGCACTAAATTCCCTTTATTTAAATGAGTATAAAGTTTCTAAGTGCATGAAATATATAACGTATTTATTAAAAGCATGTTTTTCTTTCTGTTTACCGAATACATGTAATATATTCTGTCACATCGAAATTTAAATGAAATAAATCACTTTTTTATCGCTGGACCATTCAGAGGGTTTGCCTACAGGAGTCACTGCTGTGTCTCTTACTGCTTCACTGACTGACTGATGGCCAAGATATGCCACAGGTGGCACTGTCCATCATTAATACCCTCATAGGCTCCCATCAACTCCTATATAAGTGTAGAAACTAGTGGAATTAGACATCAGAAGCATAAACACTGAAACACATAAAGATTTTTTAATAAGAATGTGGAGCAACACAGCAGTTACTTTTGTCTGAATTTGTACTCCTCTTGTATAAACAATATTGTTTAGCTACTTTAACTGTTCCAGGTAACTGTGTGAGGATTAAGTCCCCACACACTAGCACGTTCACCAGAATGTATTGATTGCCATTTGTGTTATTTTTACACTCTCAGCTCATATGTTTAAATAAGGCAGCTTGATTTACTTGAATAATTCTTGTTGTACTTCTTATTTTTAGAATTATTATTCATATTAATATTATTTAGTGTTGGGATGCTGAAGCCATGCTAGTTACACAAATGTACACTAGTCAATAAATCATCACTGTCAGAACAAAGTATTAAAGAAAACATTTTGAACTTATAATGAACTTTAATTTGAACCATACCTACTGGTCCATTGTTGTATTTATTAAGGTCTACAGTAATGTAAAAGGAGGTTTCCATCATCTTGTTTCAGTGCAGGTCAGTACTGTGTGGTAGGCCCAGCCGGTGCTTAGTCTTTGCTTTCACTTTTCTTAGCTGCTCCCCACTCACTCTGTCCTTGAGATGTAGAGTCCCTTTGCTGTGGCCTACTGTGGCTTAGAGACGCAGGGTGTGTATGTGTGTGTTTGAGGGTCTTCCACTGTGCAGGTGTCCTCTCTGGGACTGTGGGCACAGTGTGTGACTGCGTCCAGGAAGCTGCGGTGTAAGCCTCGTTTGAACAAAGCGATGATGGGGGAATACCTGTTCTACATGTCGGTCCAGGATCAAAACAAACTCAGCCTGGACCGGATGAGTCTTACATTTAATCGGATTTACATTTATCTCATATGCAGTCAGTCAGTCAAGACATGTTTGCTGCTCTTAAGCTACGAGGCTTCAGACACCAAACCAAACAGTCATGTCTGACCGAAGCCATTTTGGTTGAAGAGAGAAATTGTGTATCTTAAATGTTCTGGTTGAACAATTGCTTTAAGGCTTAAGGTTTATTTCATTATTGTGCCAGGGCTGTTTACTTGAGAGGAAACAGACACTCATCTTTTGTGACCTATTAACCTCCCACACGCTGGAAAAAAACTGAACCGAAGCAGACTGAAAAAGGAAAAAGTTGTTAAACGGGGAAAGCTCGACAAGAGGTAATAACCCTCGCTTAACTTGTCAAACATTTTTATGCTGTAATCTGAGAACCAACATGACTTAAATGCTAATGTCACTTTTACATGGTTTTGTGTAAGAACTGTGTAGTTGCTCTTTTTTAGAACCATGTTGCCTTGTGTGTTGTGTTTATCACTTCATGTATCATGTACCTCAGCCTAGACTGTGCTATAATTTCATCATATTCAGTGGCATGTGGTTTATGGTTTACTTGGGCCTTCTTGCCAACATGTAATTCTAATTTATCATTTGATGCCATTGTGTTTTAATGCACAGATTCCAACTGCATCTACCTCAGCCCTGTCAGGTGCATGGATTAATTCAGAACTGCTGAAACTGCACATTAGTTTTATAGTAGATATGAAAGATAGTCTTAGTAGTTTGTAGCAGATATGGAACAATTCATAGCAGATGTGATCGTAGTAGATACACAATAATTTACAGTAGATACAGAATCATTCTTAGTAGAAGCGGAATAAGTCATGGCAGATATTGACAGACTCATAACTGTTCCTGAATACTTCAGAGTAGATACTAGAGCTGATTAGTATCAAAAATCATAATCACAATAATTTTGTACAGTAGTAAGATCACGATTATTTAACCTAATGTGACATTGAAAATTAGTAAACAATTTATTGAACTTTTTGTAAAACGAAATAAATAATAACTACTATGTTTATATGTGATATATTGTGTATATTGCGGTGCGGGTGATGTAACGTAGTGGCCACTGGTGTAGTGATGTGAAACACGAGTGTCTGTACAGGATGTTAGACTTCGAAAATTCACCGGATGCTCCATGCCATTTATGTATCTTCCCTGAAATCATGGAAAGTTCCATATTTTTACTGTATCGGATCTTTGAATCTCGTTCAGTAAAACATGCTAATCTTTTCTCAAATTATTTATTACAGTGTGGTGCAGTTGCCATGATGTGAGGCATAGTGATTGCTAAATGTAAATCATTGTTCCATTTTTTACATGTTGATTTAGTTCGTCAACGAGGAAAAAACAGGAACAGTACAGGAAAAACATGTTTTATCGTTGTAATTTTGTTTTAACAATTGCTGTTGAACAAGAACAGTGATTACTGAATAATGCTTAGTGGATACTGAATAATCTACTGTAGTCACAGTAGTTACTGGGTAGTCTATAATATGGAGAGAATAGTAAGTCATAAAACAATTATTTAAATATAATACACCTGTAGTTTAAGGTTCAGAAAAATGGCATGTCTTTTGGGCCAGTGTTTGGGACAAAAGACTCTGTGAGAGTGTGTGTGTGTGTGTGTGTGTGTGTGTGTGTGTGTTGCTGAAGCTCAGCAACATTCGTGAAGCCGCAGCACCTGCTGCAGATGGTAGATGCTAAGATGACAGGGGGTGGGAAAGGATGTGTGTGTGTGTGTGTGTAAGCTTCCTGTCACTGCTGTGTCGCCTAAAGGGAGAGTATGATCTTAGATCAGAGTTGAAGAGAAACTTCCAGCCGCCACTGTCACCTTCACAAAGTGAGAGTCAGCAACACTCAAACACTGAGCTGCAACCGCACCACCCTCCACACAGCACTCTGTGCTGACGACATGTGGCGGTGCCAGCTTTCAGTGATCTGATAGCAGCCATAAAAGAAGAAGAAAAATCACTTGTTTTTGTGTGATAATGAGTCACACAGATAGAAGTTTTATAGAAGTTATGTTCACAATAATAATTCATAATTCGAATAGTTTTAATATACAAACTTTTAATTAGCTTCTATTTATGTGTATATATACAGTATGTATACACTTTTGGATTATGGGTATTGACTGTATTTGGTGCCAAACAATTACTGTAAATATATATATGTTCCAAGAGCACCCTTCTTGTTGTGTTTTGGTTAAAAAAATGCTTAAAATGCCTATTTTTATAATGTACACTCAAATATGCTCCCAAAACACCCTTCACCTTGCCGCGGTGTCCCAATACTTTTATCCTGCAACCTTCCGAGTTGTATATCTTGGCGGGTAAACTGAGTTTAAACTGAGTTTAAAATGAAATTACTTTTCAGGGAATAACCCCTGATCTACTCGTGCTAAAAATACAAATGAGGGCTCGGAAAAGTCTTCTTTTCCGAACTGTGGAGTTGGGACACTGCGGCAAGGTGAACATCCAGAAAAAATATTTATTGCCACAAAAAAGCAACAAAAGGTGGATAATATTTGCAGTTTCCGTGTTATTGTGGGGATTTCCATGTAAAACTGTGAGTTCGGTTCTCAAAACAAATCTGCCTGTGACTGAATCTGCGACAGAAGTCATCAGGAGACTTCCAGCAATGTCCAAGAAATTATTTTATTACACAACTGGGTTGACATGTAATTGAAAAGGAAAGGAGAGGTACAGTTCCCAAATACAATAATAGATATATAGTACACTTTTAGCTAATGTCACGGTTCGGTCAGCGGCCGTTAGGGACCGCTGCCTTTTGGTTTTCCTTATGTGCACCTGTTCTATGTTCCCGTGCTTCCTGCCTGTTCTGTGTCCTTGTTTTCCCCTTTAGGTTCCCCTGCCTGGTCTGTGTTCCTGTTCTCCCTCCATGTTTCCCATCCTGCTCAATGTCCCTGCTCTGCCCTCCTCATGTATCAGCCTGGTTGTGTTCCTGAGTTGTCCCTGGTTCCTGTGTCAGTCCTGTCCTTGGTGTGCCCGGTTAAGAGTTTGCCTGTCCCTGCCTTGTTCTGTGCCTGTGTTCTTCCTGCCGTTTCCCTGTAGACCCGCTAGGGGTCCCCCTTGTCTCTGTCTGGTCCCAGTCCTGGTCATGTGTTCCCCCTGTCACACCTGTGCCCTGTTCCAGTCCCTGATGTGTCTGTGTATATATACCCTACCTGTGTGTTCAGTCCCTTGTCTGCGTTTCGTCATCCATGAGCGTCTGTCACGTATCCTTATCAAGTGAGAAACCCGAGTTTGTCTCAGCCTTGTTCTGGTGCTTTTGTTTTGAGCCGTCGAGCTCCTGTTCCTTTCTGTTAATAAAACCACATCCAATGGAGTACTGCAGTCCTGTCAGTATGTCCCATGTCAGCTCTCGGTCGCGGAGGCTCGGCCTCCGCCACCGTGATAGCTAATCTATAATTAATTATATAAATCAACAGTTTTAGCAAATCAAGCATTGTGCATTTGTGTGCATTGTGTATAAATTCAACTGTGTATAAATTCCTTTTCTGGAAACTGTAATACAAACAACCTTCCGGGTGATAGTTTCTTATCCATATTAGACAGCAGGTATCTGCACATATCTAAATTTTGAGAATTTAGTGAAAAAAAAGTTCAAAAGTATACGAACATTTTAAAAATTGTATTTAACAATGAGATCCCAGATAAGATACACCATTTGAATGAATGTTGTTATTAGTACATAAACATTTATGGAGATTTTGATGAGTCCTAAAAAAGACCTGATGCAAAATATATGCAAAACTGTTTAAGCTGACTGTGGGGAAATGTTTGAAGCTGTTATGAAATAGCAGATATACGAACACCCACGACCCACAACTGGGTTATGCTTTAATGTGTCAAGCCTCTAAAAACCTGGTATAAAAAAGTGGCATAATCATTGACTGTTATGATTCTCGAAATACTGAGGTATTAATACTATCGATGAGTAAGTGAATCACTAGTAACTAAAATAGTGGCTAGTAGAGATCAGTAGTAGATAGGAAACATTAACATAAGAAGTGATATTTGCATGATAAGACTATTGCACATAATAATACTGTTTTAGCACCCTATAGAAATTGTTCAGTGTTACACTACATAATTCTCTGTAAAACTGCAATATTAAAACTGCAATATTAAAACTGCAATATTTTGTCATGTAAACATCCTTCAAGCTCACAAGTTTGAAATGTCTGTGTTTTAATCACTCAGTAAATTTGAACCGTTTCCATACCCCCATGGTTCTGGCTTCACCATTTGTCCCGTGTGGCATCGCTCACATGGCTGAATCCCAAATGCATTTTTCTTAGACATATTTATTCTGCTCGGTTGCTGAGGCCAGTATTTAAATTCCTACATAGTGGCCATGGAACCATTTTCGATTCAGAAGAACTGTTTGTTGTGATTATCATTACAATAAGCTATACAAAGGTTAAACAAAACTATTTCTTTAAAATAGCAAAAAAGCCACCTGAGGCCATGCATGCTTGTCACCAGTTGGGGCAGCTGGTGGGCTGGTGGTTAGGGAGTCGCCCCTTTGATTGGAGGATTGTAGGTTCAAATCCCAGGACAGCTAGTGACTCCACTGGTGTGTTCATGTGAGACGGCCACTTTACTTTACGGCTTTCTGTGTAATTGCTATGTGAGAAGAAGTGTTTCTGTTCAGACTCTTAAGTGCTATTTATTTGGTACGTTTACGAGTGTGCAATGTGTGTCATTCTCTTTAGACTCATCTCCTGACGACTGCCTGACCACCATTGCTTCTCGCCAGGCCCTCCACCATGATTGACCCTGCGGCTGACCTGCCTTTCTTCTATGGCAGCATCAGCCGCTCAGAGGCAGAGCATCACCTGAAGCTGGCCGGCATGGCTGACGGTCTGTTCCTGCTCCGCCAGTGCCTGCGGAGTCTGGGTGGCTACGTGCTCTCAGTGGTGTGGAACCTAGAGTTCTACCACTACCCTGTGGAGAAGCTGCTGAATGGAACATACTGCATCTCAGGTGGAAAGCCACACTGCGGCCCCGCTGAGCTCTGTGAATACTATAGTAAAGACGCAGATGGCCTGATGTGTGTCCTGAGGAAACCCTGCCTCCGCCCTGCAGAAACCCCTATCAAAACCGGTGTCTTTGACAACCTGAGGGACAACATGCTGCAGGAATACGTCCGACAAACCTGGAACCTGGAGGTGAGAGAAGGTCAACCTTCACGCATGCAGCTTGGCTCAACATTTTAAACCATACATGCTCTACAACTGTAGCCTTCCTATGACAAGAATACATCTTCGGTTACCACCCAGTCATCTATTTTGTAGTGTTCTTCTGAATTTACTGATCATTTAAAAAATGATTTTTGTGGTTGATTTGCCTCTGTAATATATGGGGAGAGAGAGCTGACAGTTGAGTCACCATAAAAATGTGTGTCAGAGTAAAAGTCTGTTACATCATGGCTAAGGCGGCCAGAAAGGGACAAAACAGAGAAACGAGAAAAAGAGATGAGTCTCTGTTTGTTGTGGCTAAATTAAAAATTAACATCCTGTGAATTCGGCAAAGCGTTCAGCCGTCCCTAACCATAAATGACTTGGGAAGAGACAGTGAGTTACCACCCACACAGTGGTTGAGCAGCAAGACACCAGTCAGTGAATGTAGAGAATCAGAAGTTCAAAAACAAGCTGCGAGTACATCTATCTATATCTATCTATACAGTATATAAAAGAAACGTTCTTGACAATAAAATCAATGTTTTTTTAGCAAACACGCAATGACACATTATCTCATGGAAATACATCTAGATATAATTATTATATTTTTCTTTGGTAAACAGAGTGTAATGTTTTGTTTAAAAACATGTTACAACACAAGAACATTAAGTTGTCAGAAACAAAAAGCAGGTAGTCGTATTTTTGTTTAATCAGGTACAAAGAATGTAAATGTACCCTCAAACAGTTGTGTTTAAAGGGTAAACTACATTTACTGTCCCAAGAAAATGGGTCATATTTGTACCTTTTCATAATCCTATATTTTCAAATAGAAAAATAAAATACAGCTAGTCAAGATGAGGTGTGTGGAATCAATGCCATTTAAAAATGTGTTTGAAAGTTATGTCATGTAATGTAATGTAAATATAGAAAGTATAATTGGCAGTTATGTTCTTTAACTTAATCTCTTGAAGAAGTTTCTCAAAAATTCATAATCGAATACTTGGTCTACCAGGTCTCCATCAGGTGGCCACATGCTTTCGTCCTTTTATAGATGTCATCTCACCAAGGCCTTGGATGGGAATCAGTTGTGTTTGACCTGTTTACATTGGTTCAGACAGCAGTTTGTCTCTTGCTGTCGTCAGCTGGTATAGTCTATGTTTGGGCCAGTCGCTGCTGGAGAGCACTGTGGGTGCAAAGTGTCATGTGGCAATGTGGGCATAAAACTGTTGTGTCAAGCTAAAAAATTTAAACCAGTTGCGAGTTACGTAATTTGTTTTCACCTCGTTTTTGGTTGTGTTTTTTTTTTTAAACACGCCACCCACTCCTCAAACCTTTTTCTCTAATTACCTCTAGTAGTATAATGCTAATGTGGGTTAGTATTCCTATGGGATTCTCTTTGTGTTAGCGCTGTCATGCATTTATTCTGAGCTCTAGCTCATGTTTATGTAGGAAATAATTAAGCAAAAGAAAGAAAAAGTAAAAGGATGTTACCATAAATATCTTCACGGCTAGAATTTGCCTCCAATGCAATTCATGATACAGAAACAATATTCTACGTACAGGACGATATTCTACCGTGAGAGAAAGTTGGGAAATATGTAGCACAGGCTACGTATTATGTACATAGAATTTTTTATTACTTTATAAGTGTCTTACTTAGTGAATGCTTTAATTCTTTATATTTATATTTATCTATTTTCATTTATGTTTGGTTTAAGCATGTTAATGTGTGCCCACTTTGCACATCTCATTCTTCATCCAAAATAAAGCCCTGGTTCATTAACCCTCCTCCCTCCCACTCAGCAAATCTTAAAAAGAATAAATTATTTAATATTTAATACATTTTGTATAAAACATATTACATCAACACAGTTCTGACTTTCAGTTTATGTACTTGCCAATAATTGTGATCATGTAAAATAAATATATACATGTTAAAGGTTTACACATTTAGTAAATTCAAAGCAAAAAGAAAACTGTAATGTGTGATGAATGATATGGTATGAATGAAGCAGGTGATTTATTTCTTTTTATTATCAATTCTAGTTAAATACCGATGTCTTACTTTAGTATATATCGACTCTAAATCTGACCAAATACCAAAACCGACCTCACAGACCTCATGTCTATAAGTTTTTGTATGTTTGTGTGCTTCATTATCTTCAGGGTGAGGCCATGGAACAGGCCATCATGAGTCAGGCCCCACAGCTGGAGAAGCTGATAGCCACCACGGCCCATGAAAAGATGCCTTGGTACCATGGAAAAGTTCCTCGGATGGAGGGCGAGAGACGACTTTATTCTGGCTCTCAGCCAGATGGCAAGTTTCTGTAAGAGAACCTTCTTTTCTGGCCATCTGTGAATTTCTGTCTATTTTTATATACGTATAGATTTATTGATATATATATCTATATATTTGTAAACATCTATAAACATATTTATGTGTGCATGTATGTACACATACACTGATAAAAGGGATTCATAATTCAAATGCCAGTCGCGCTTACTTAATTATGGACAATTGTTGCATTTCAGTTTAAGTTTTGAAAGAGATTATTTTGGTGATTAACCATTTATTAATGAGCAACAAAATGGCATATTCAAATTCCACATTGGATTACCAAGTGGATTATATA
>JBBPDB010087755.1:0-26792 GCA_037974465.1 Brachypetersius altus
CAGACAGACAGACAGACAGACAGACAGACAGACAGACAGACAGACAGATAGATAGATAGATAGATAGATAGATAGAAGGGGGGGAAGAGAGAGAGAGAAAGAGAGAGAGAGAGATTTTGGGTGAATTGTGGATAAGATGTAAATCTGTGCTGTATTGCCAGAAGGACGCCGCCAACATTGTCACTATTGTTGACAAAAGACAACAAAGCACTGTACACACACACAATAGAGCTGCACCCAAATCTGAAGGGGTGTGACGACGCACACGGTGACAGTTTGAGCCCAAAGCACACAAAGAGCATGCTGTTTATCCCAAGCTTCCTGAAAACACACACACACACACACAATCCTTTGCCCTACTCAGAATTCTGAAACGTACCCTCTGTTTAGAACTGAAGCTGCTGAGCTCCCCCTGCACATACCAGTCCTGTTGGGTGTTCGCTGATTCTGACACACAGCAAAATAAATCTAAACGTGGCCACCATTAATGTTACAGTCACAGACTAATTATGCAGAGAGGGGATGAGGGATAAAAAAAGCGCAGCCAGCGCAGCTCCAAGGTGAAAACCCTCGGAACACAATTACACATAGCCTTTTGATGCTCTTCCAAGGTTGTACCTGCTGATGTGTTTGAGCTGCTGTTGCTGATTGCATGCAAGAGCTTCACAGACAATTCAATGAAATGACAGCTCTATGTTATTTGCTTATTTTTCATTTCAGCAGGAATTCCCCATCGCGAGAAAGGGTTTGCTTTTAAAGGGAACCTCAGTAGAGATTTGAGGCACCTGCGGGATGCAGTTATACGGCACAGGCTGCGTTTATTTAATGCTGGATTTTACGCACCTGCTCACTCTAGTTTACAGGTTTAGCTGCAATGTGCAACTCGTCAGTGATAAACATGGTAAATTATAGAAGAAAATATTTCAATGTTCTTAATTGGAATTTAGATTTGTGTTTGTGCCATTTGAATCATTCTTTCTCCTCAAATATGGAATGAATAAATAAAGGGCAGCTGGTAGCCTAGTGGTTAGGGCATTCGCCCTGCGACCAGAAAGTCAGTGTTCGATTCCCAAGACCGCTAGGCACAGCTGAGGTACCCTGAGCAAGGTACCGTCCCACACACTGCTCCCCGGTCACCATGTTCCTGGCTGCCCCCTGCTTCACTTGGTGAATGGGTTAAATGTAGAGGAAGAATTTCGTGCTGTTCACACTGTGTGCAGTGGTGTGTTCACGTATGACAAAAAGGTCACTTTCACTTCACTTAAGGAGAAGATGAGAGGATGAGATAGAGAGGAAATGAGGGGATGGAAGAGCAATACCATATGAAGACATAGAAACTACAGGAGGGGTGTATAAAAGTGTGCAATCTCATCAGCTATTCACTGACAAACCAGGGGGACATTTTCCTTCATTTATCCACTCACATTAGACACACATCCATCTACAAATACAGATGAAGACGGCAGGATGCAGGGAGCTATGCTATGTTTTTTGTGCTTTAAAACCTGAACCAAAGAAGAACAAGTATACAATGTACTCAATTAGCAATAAAAACATTAACCTTGGTTAGGCCTTGCTCTGTAAACAGCGCCTTCCGCCCATCCACTTTCAGTTTTTACAGCTGCTGTATTTCACGCACTGTCCTACACCAGCTCCAGCACAGTGCCCTCCAGTAAACAGAAATCTACCTCATAACATCACAATGTCAATTTAATTACATTGCTTTAACCGAATAAAGAAAAATTGATTATTAGATGAATATGATAAATGAAGTCTGTACCTTTCAAACTCATGGAAGAAGTTTACTTTTACCAGCAGTGCGTCCCAAACTAACTGAGCTTTTAGCTCATTTGCAGCTGCACTTGTCTTTCGTCATCATTTCAAATAAGACTCAGCTGCCTTTTTAAATTACAGTCTAAAGTGAGAGTCTGAATTGTCGGCACCCTTTGCGATGAACATCTGAGGCGAGGATGTTGATAAACAAGGACGTCTTTTCGCCTTCATCTTCACTGAGGGTGGCGATAACAGCGGGGTTCACACAACCACGGCTGGAGCTGAAAAACCATGGCTTCCATATTTTCACATTGCATCAGTCACGAGCAGTTTCAGGGTTCTGTTAAGCAGATCTCTCAGCTCCACAGCTCCATGAGCGAATTAGAAAGACTTTTGTAACAAGCGGCAGACGCCCTCTCCTGCCCTGCAGTCCAACACACCAACGCTTCCCGCAAGACATATAGGGATAAAACTCCTGCTGTTTCTGCAGTTAAACCCTGCAGGTGAACATGCTTCCAACCCACAGCTCAATGTGTAGCTGCAGTGTTTAGGATTTCCCCCTCTCCATCATGATCATGCAGAATATTTTGTTAAATTTTGGTGAACTGGGGCCAAGTAAAGTGTCAAGTAAAGCACAGTTAAAACAATGTGAAATTCTTTCTCTGCATTTAACCCATTCATCAAGTGAAGCAGGGGGCTGCCACCAGCGAGGTGTGTACCTCAGTGTGTACCTCAGTGATGACATTAGCAGTCCTGGGATTCAAACTCACAACCTTCTGACCTCAGAGTACTACCAGGCCTCCCTAACGACCGCTTTTCTGCTCGGGGTCCTAATAACACAGCAACAAAATTTATTTTTTGCAATCCTCAGATCATCCAAATCAGTTTCTCATGCTGAATTCAGATATGCTTTCAGTTTTTTATAGTCACATCAAGTTTTTGAGTTCTATTAGATTTGCAATTGACTTGCATGTGTTTTTTATTAAACCGCAGGCACCAATCAAGTGTTTCAACATTTTCAATGCGAAGTCAGATAAACTCAGACTGTGGCACAGATATAATGATCAGTGTCAGTTACCTACCACTGTTTCTTCAAGAATGCTTAGCATATGATTGTTATATGCTAATCGTGCAATATATAAAGTAGCTTCATTAAACAAAACTAAACACAGAAATCATCATGAAACACTACAAAACCCACACAAACCCATCTCTGATGATTTCGACCTGTTGACCTGTGTAATTGCAAAGGATTGGAATAAAATATGTAAAAAGTATCCAGACATGCAGTGAGTTCAGTTCTGCACACTCTTTAATAAGAGAAGCATTCCCTGCAGAAGTGCTTGGACAATAATGTTTTAGGTTGTATTTTTATTTTTAAAAAAACCATTGAAATATTGACATATAATTCATTTTTTCAATGATTCAGACCCCTACTCCTAAAGTCTAATGAGCCATCAGAGCCATTACTTGCTTTAAGCAATATAAGTAGTCACTAAGGTTCCTTGAGCCACCTACCCATTCAAATTTTCCCTTATTTTTATATATTTGTACACATTTTACATATAAAGCAGTTGTCGTTTTGGTTTCAGTAACAAAGTTTTGTCATCATATTTAGTTAACAGGTTTTCATTGGTGGAACTTCTTGCCATCTTAATGTGTTGTGATGGTCGGGTTGGTACACAGTTAGTGATCATATTCCACTACGGTTCTACTACACATTATGGCAAGAACCACTTTAAGTAAAAGAAACAACAGTCCACCATTACCTCGTTACAAAACCTATTCTGGTTTGTTTTTTTTGTTTACTGTATAATTCCGTGCAAAGAGTTTGTTTCTGGACAGGATGTGTTCACTCATACTTTCTTCAACAACAGAGTTAAAACGTTTGCCTTCACAGACAAGTGTGTGGTTTTTTACCTGAGGTGCTGCCGGCCTCCTCAAAGTCTATGTTGCCCAGATGAAGGACTCCTGCCACCACCCTGAACAGGTCCAGCTTCTCTTCATCATCCAGACCGATCTTCTTCATGGCCACCACCATCCGGTTAAAGTCCCCCTGATCGTCCAGTAGAGGGTCCTTTAGTGGGCCTGCCTTCAGGTGCTGAGCAGTCACAGGCAAAGCAGAAGATAAGGACCACAGCTTGAGTCGAGCTTGAGTTATATTAAGAGCATCAGAATATGAGAAATGCAGCTGAACTTGAAGTGCCACCACCAGAAATAGGAGGCAAATATCACACCAGACAGACGCACGCAGACAGACACACACAGACACACACAGACACACACAGACACACACAGACACACACAGACACACACAGACACACACAGACACACACATATACAGACACAGAAATCCATTTCAAACAACAGCACAGGAGCGCCTAGACCTTCAAAGCACGCTGTAATGAAGGTCACAGTACTCTGGCATACTCTGGCACTGCAGTGGGACAAACATCTCAACTGCTCCAACTTCAGGAGCCCATCAGCAGCTCATTATCACTCAATCACGCAGCCATTACACCTCCATTAGCTCACTTCGGCATCACCATTAGGGTGAATGCAACCTCACCTGTTTCAACCTCATAAGAACAGTTGGTTGGAACTGCTTATCAGCTGAATAAAACATAAAAGGTTTATTCTACAGCACTAGTCAGATGTCTGGACACAAATGAATGAAGACATCACTTTGCAGACATGTTGATCTAAAGGCTAATGCCTAGTTCATTACGGAGTATTAAAAAAGGACCTTCCATAAAGGGCAAATTCACTGACCTGTGTCACCGTGTCAGTTGTGGACAATTGAACCAGGCCTCACAATATAGTCATTTTATTTACTGTCCAAAATGGCCAGTGAAGATACAGGTGTCTCCTGAGTGTTTGGGGACTATTTTGGAGTAAAATGCCTTGAAAGTATCCATTTACCAATAATACTACTACTACTAATAATAATAATAATAATAATAATAATAATAATAATAATAAAAATAATAATACATTAATAATAAAAGGCTAAAGCATGTCTAAGACACTAAGCATCATGACTGTAATTATCTCATATAATAACCTTTTCTGAAGTCATTTTTAGAGACATTAAATGTCTGGTTCCCATCATCACCACTGTGAAACATTACTCATTTCATGAGGTTTTCTAGCATGGTGCATTTCACATCAAACACAGCTGAATGGGTCTGTTTACCTCTTAATGACCATCATGCAGTAAATCTAATCTGTGTTATTTCGCTTTAAAATGAGCTCTGTTTAAGATGGAGTACACAAACTTTGCAAAGTTTGCACACATTCACATTCAAACTGTTGACTTTCTACTTGTGAATTTATTTTAAAAGGCAGTGCTAATGAATATAAAACAGACCGCAGGTTTGTGTTGTTTAACGCTTGATTTAATCACCGTTTGTTATTTTAGAAACAGGTGAGACACCTCAATAGGCAGATGTGTTCTAACTTTTGATCAGTCCAGCAGAAAAAAAGGGTGAACCAATAGGGGAACAGACTTCAACTTTAGCCACTAAATTGGTGTAATGGATTTTCGCGGGGTCTCCTTGGATACGGCAGCCATAAAGAGCCAGAGTGCTGTGACTTTCTGAGCAAAAAGAGGAATTTCAGATAGAATCTTTTTCTCTTGAACCCCCCAACAAACCCCAGGCCCCCTGTCCACCAACACCATTCGGTCCCGTGGAAGAAAGAGATGAACAAACTGAAACAAACTGGAAAAGCTAGCATTGTTTAGCATGCACCAAAGCCACTGCCTTCTGCACGAGGGGCCTTCCCCTTCCACCAAAGCAAGGTCAAATAAATATTGAACGCTGCAGGTTAATGAGCAACACTGTCCCAAATCACTCCTTGGTGGCGGGACAAAAGAGCCAGACGCACCATTGTATGCGCGTCTAGCTCATTTTTTTCCATCACTCAGAGTCTTTAACGAAACGCCTCAAAGTCGAGCAAGGGTGAAAAAGACAATGAGTGGTTTAAGCGGATTGGGACAGGGCCGATCACCGAGCGCATGAACGTGTGCTCTGTCGGAGAAAGGTCAGGTGTGAAGAGCAGAGAGAGAAGACGGATCAAAACCAGCCCGCCCCGATTGTGTTCATGTAATCACCTTCACGTCCTGCTATACACAAAGAAGAAGCAACACAAAGAGACATTCAACTGAGATTAACATAGCAGGCAGATGGCACAAAATTATTAGTGTGTGAATACAAAGGAGGGAGCCCCCCTGATTATCAGCATAAACAAAGCCATGCACAAGTCATGCATAATTCACTACGCGGAATCACTACTGCCCAGGTGCCGCCCGTGTTATTTATAGGCCGCTGTTGGTCCGCTAAAGCATCATACTCAAATGCTGCCAGGTCTTCGGAGTAATTCAAAGTAGTTTAGAAATGTTTTCAGAACACCTTATCGTGTCCCCTGAAGATGGGGGTGGTGGACCCACAGCAATATATTGCAACAGTGGGATATAATGTTGAGATGAATGGCAGCTAATGAGAAGCAAGACGACTGCAGGACATCTAGCTAATATTTAGGCTGAATCAGTGCACTATGTTACAGCTTTCAAAAAGGGTTATTGTATCTACAGTATTGTGATGCTAAAAAACAATTCATTGGTGAATCACTGTAGCCCAACCAAAGCAGATTAAATAAACGAATGCTTGTGAGATGTACGACATGACAAGGCATTTACTTGTGGCCCAGAAGAGTGACATAATGGTCCGTAAGTGGGCCAGATGTGCTTGTCTTGATGGTTGAGTGGTTGGGGTCAGTCCTGATGGTTTATTGAAGGCGGCTGAAATGCTGCCCTCTCTCAGCTGAAGCAGACAGCTGGACTGTTCGGTGCCATTCAGAGCGATTATTACTGATGATGTTTAACAGTACTTTAGTCATTTAAAGAAGTGCATTTTATATTTCAGGAAGAGGGGAAAAGCAGAATAAAATGCATTCACAGCTACATTTGCCCCACTTCCAGACCGTCTTTAAATACAGCATGTGGGCCGCAGGTAAACGCCAGATGTGTTCCAGTTTCGGACCATTTTAACGTTGCTATCTTGAGAATTCCATCAAACTCAGGGATATAGCCCTGCACTATGGAAAGGACTGGAAGGGCCCTATAAAAACGATAGTTCATGCCATACCATATTTAAAATGTCAGGGTTCTTAGGGGTTATAATTCAACTCATTACACACAAAAAAACAACAGTAGGCCAATGAATACTATAATTAACCAGGCTGGCACCAAAGCTAAGGTCATTAACGAAAAGCTGTAGGACGAATTCCCAAATGGACTGGACATTAAAGTCATTAAACACACACCTTCAAAGGTCAACAAGAACTTAGTCTTCATCTGTCTACATTAAAATCAAACCCAAGACATGGCGATGAATATGCTCTTATAACCCTGAATAACCCATTCACTGACCAGCCTCAGGTGCCACCTCCTGATGCACACGCACATTTCTAATTAATATGAAAACAATCCGGTTGGATGAGAATCCCCGGACAGCCCCGACTTCACGAGCTTGTAATGAATTAATCATTTTTATTCCTGGAGGCTGGCAGCGCAAGCAGTGTCTTGTAAGGGCTATTTCTGCAAACAATAATAATTAATTTGGCTTTCCCTGCTGGGCCGCTGCCTGGCGGGGCCGGGTACAGTGGACTTGTTGTGAATAATTAATTATAAGCGTGAAGTGTTCTCTTTGGAGGAGTACTAAATCAATCCTGTCTGTTTCATCATCGATATCTTGCAGGTGCTTGGGGTTTGCATGCTTCCCCCAGAATCCTTGGTAAGCATCCAAGTCAATTCACCTGAGGCACTTCGGAGATAAAGTTTGTGCCGGAGAACTTCTCTTCTGGAACACCTCAACTAGCAAAGGGCAGATAAAGGCTGCATCTCAGATCTACTTTTAGAGCATCCTAGAAAAAAATACTTTAATTTAACACTGTTATATACAGGGCCAGGATTTTTCAAATACAGAGGTCATTTTTTCAAATCCCCCCCACACACAGTAAAATACCACAGTAAAAATCTCCATATTGGGTCCAGACATAGTACGACAGCTACTGAACTGACCTGCAGTGGTTTGGTGATGGCCTTATCTAATTTAGGGATTTTATCATTCATCAAACATGAGGACGATTAATAAATAAATGCTGAAAGTTCTGTTTTTGTTTTTGTATTATTCCTAAATGCCACAGTAAAAAAATATCTATATCAGGTCCAGACGTAGTATGCGAGCTACTGAACTGACCTGCAGTTTGGTGGCTCAGACTGAAGTGATCTCTTGTGGTTTGGGGATGGCCTTATTTCATTTAGGGATTTTATTGTATGTCAAACGTGCCATTTTTTTGTAATTAAGAATGTATTGTCCTTCCAAAACAGTACATGTAAACATTGCTTATTTTATTTGTTGTACATTAAAAGCTTGTAACTGTATTCAAAATGTCACATTTCAGTTCCTCATTATAATCACAATAATCCTTAACTACAGAATTTTCGGGACCGAGCCTCTAAGAACACTGAACGCAAGGTTTCCCTTAAAGAGCGAATGTCTTCTAATCGATACCGTAAACCTTCTAAAATATGTGCACCACGTGTTCAGGCGCGGCTGGCTTCACCGTACAGTACAGTAGACGGTATGTGAGTGACACCTACTGGACAGATTTGGTACTGGAAATGTCAGAGTTTGTTTGCTCGCTCAAGGAAAGACGGTGGTTTTGCTCATGCGTGTACAGTGCTGTTTCTCCCGCTAGAAACCCTCGGAGTAGATACGTCTTTTTATGGTGGGATGAAAGACATCTGTGAGAAGCCATAACTTGTTGGAACAAACGAAATTCACAGTAAAAGGTCAACTGGACAAGTGTGCTTGGGCTTCATTCAAACCGTTCGCTATCTGCCTATACATTGTTAGAACACATCGTTAGGGCAGAATATTCGTCTTCATAAATGTATTAAAATGTATAAATAATATAGATTTTAGAATTGATGTTTTCTTTCATAAATTTAACACAATATTATTTTGTAAATGAATGTATTTTATATTACATTTATTAGATGTAATATAATGCAGTACGTTTTTAAATGATTTTATTGAACATAGTAATTTATTTAAAACTTAACATGAAGCCTAATAGCCTATCCCTAAAACATCATAGAAGACAAAATATACATGATTTGCATCAGAGCCAGTCTTAGACAGTCACATCAATGTCTGATCTTAAAAACAATTATCGTATACATTTATGTGTGGGAAAGTTGGAGCCTTTTTTAATTTCTTACATATCTGATGTAGTTTAGTTCCTGAATAACTGATAGACTCACGTGGTTAAGAACTTTAGTTACAATGGATATATATAATGCAAAGACAACAGTACAATAATTTCCCTCAAATGTTTAATAAATATGTCGAAATACTGTATCTCAAAAGATTTACAATCAACAACATCGTTCTTAGTCATACAATTATTACACAAGTGTTCTATTAACATATTCCTGTCTAGAATAGCCGGTGGGTGAGCGGTGGGTAGGTGCCTCTTTACCGCGGCAGGCAGTGTATCCAAACGGGACCTGCCACTCCTCCTGCCACTGCTCCAGCCACTCCTCCAGCGGCAGATACTGTATCCGAACGGCTCCTGACACTCTTTAGCGCCACTAGCAGAGTACAATCATTGTTTTCTCAAATATGATCTCAGATAGATCTACAATCAGCAACAAAACCATAATTCGTAGTCATTCAAATATTAAAAAACGGACCTGCCACAAGACCTGCCACCGGACCTGCCACTCCTCCGGCCACTCCTCTAGCTGCAGACACTGTATTCGAAAAGGCTCCTGACAGTGTTTAGCGCCACTAGCAGAGTACAATCATTGTTTTTTTTTTCAATTATGATCTCAAAGAGATCTACAATCAGCAACAAAACCATAATTCGTAGTCATACAAATATTAAAAACGGGACCTGCCACTCCTCCGGCCACTCCTCTAGCGGCAGACACTGTTTCCGAACGGCTCCTGAGACTGTTTTCTCAAAAATGATCTTAAGAAACAACAATAACATCATCAAAAATGTTAAACAAGTCATCCATTTAAATACGTATTCCAGTGTAGCGTAGAATCTTTTGTTTATTTCCAGGAGCCGTGGGTAGGTGTCTCTCGGCGGCAGACACTGTATCCGAACAGCACCTGCCACTGTTAAAAAAAACACGTGCGAGTGCCTCTCCGTCTCAGTGCCAACGTAGTCAACTTAGCTTTACACAAACACACACTTTGTACTAAAGGTAAATCCAAAATAGTGATGTCACTGTCTAAGCATAGGGATGTTGTGCAACCCTATGGAATATAGTCCACACATGACAAATGAAGTAATAATTCATATTTCAGAATAATTCAAACTCAGATATTGGTGTGTGATATCGGAGTTTTAATTATTTGACTACAAATCTCACCTCATCATTCCTCCCAGTGATTATTTCCACGATAAACTGAGATGCCCCCAAGCTGGCTTCTTAAAACTTACTAAATATTTAAAAAGAGCCAAAAGAGCTGTTCTTTTGAACGGCTCTTTGAAAGGAACGGATCGCCAAGATCCGGATCCCCTCAAAGAGCCATAAATCCCATCACTAGTTTGAGTGTCTCGCGACAGTGGGCGAGTGGCTCGGGACAGTTAGCGAATGTCTCGCGACAGTGGGCGAGTGGCTCGCGACAGTTAGCGAATGGCTAGGGACAGTAACAACAGGACAGGACAGTTTCGGCTCCTACTGCTGCTGAATTCAGGGCTGTAGAATGATAATTACAGCTGGAACAACTGGAATCAGATCAACCTGTTCATCTACACAAATATTAAAACAGTTAATTCTCTTCAGCTCAGGATGGCAGTAGTTTGAAACACCTCACATTTAGGCAACTGTGGAGAAATTCAGAAAAAGCAGTGGAGCTTCCCTTTAACTGACAGTATAGAGGCTACTTTAATGTTAGATAAAATGATCAAATAATGGCATGGATCAGCTATACTTCTTTAGACTTGAAAGCCATTATAGTTGACAGAGGGAATAGAAGAGTGATGTTATTTGCTTTGGACCTGTTTCAGCCCCTAACAGGTTCTCACAGGAATGAGAAAACAAACAGAAACGGCACCCTCTTGTGGACAAATAATTTTTCACCACACACCTAGAAACCCCTAGGTGTACCCAGAAACATCTACTTTGTACGTCCACTTACTGGCAACTTTATTAGGAACCGCTCCCTTATTGCTCCACAGTACAGGTGTACAGTTACAGACTGAAGCCCCTTTGTTGTTGTACAGTTTATTAGTCACCTCCACTCCATGTATCACTGTTCAGTACCAGAACACAGGACTCTTGACCAGATTTGGGATGTGGACTGTTCTCAGCACAGCAGTGACAATGTCATGGTTTTCAGTGGTGTTTCATGGGGTTTTACAGTGTCACTGTTGGTCTGAGACTGTTCCATCACCCAGAAATATCCAGCCAAGAGTTGCTCTGAGACTTAGTAAAAGATGGGTTTCATTTCATTTTGTTTCACATTGTCTTCAATTAATATTCATCATTTTGTCAGCAATTATTTTATTTAGATTTACATTCTGGGGAGTCCAATGCTAAAATATTATTCCAATCTGTTCTGACCGCTGTTTGGAAAAGAGCCTAAAGACTAAAGCCATTTAAAAACTAAAGCCTAAAGACGAAAGCTGTCTACTGACTTGTCACGGACAGTAGATAGAGATCCTCCGCGACGCTGAAGATAGCTCCTTATTCACAGCTCCTTATTCGAAATTTCCTTAAGTATTTAAGATGGAACTTTTTAAGGTGGAACGAAACCCATTGTTGCTGGGACATGGCCATCGAAAATGAAACGAAAGCCACGCCGTTCTTTGGTTTTCTTTGTCTGGGAGAAAGTGTAGAGATGTTTGCTGTTCTTTGCAGTCAACAGCTCAACATTTTATGTGTGACTTGCCTCTATCTGTCGCCACAGAGCTCGACAAAATGGCGGACCTTTTCTAGTGGGGGGCGTCTCGACAGATGATGGGCGGTTCTATGCAAATTGCCCCAGTATTACGTCACACTGGGCTCTTCGTCCAAATGGCTCATTTTGAAAGGGCCTGAAACTTTGAAGAATAAAACTGGTGAATCTCTTTATGTGAGAGATTTTAATAATAATAATAATAATAAATTTTATTTGTGGGCGCCTTTCTGAAACCCAAGGTCACCTTACATAAGGATAGGCAAGACAAAACATAGACAATAGACAGTAAACAGTATTAAAAATAGTTTTGTGCAAAGAACTTGTTTTGTAGCCCATAAACCTATTGGAACTAAAGTGGGTTTTGCATAATATGTCCCCTTTAAGACAGTGTACATACATGCACGAGTGTTCTGACGATTTATGCTGTCTTGTTGAAAAATGCTACCGTATCGCAAATCGACAGCAGAGACAAATGCTTCTTTGAAGTTCATACAGCTGCCAGTGCCCCAAGATAGCACAGATTTATGGGTGTGGCACTGAATCCCAAGACTGTGAAACTGCACCTGCGGAGAAGGGCACACTACCACATCTCGACAGGTAGCATGTTTCGGCAGGACACCAGACCGGGTTTAAAAAATCCTTATTGGTGTTTTAAACATGTATCTTGTCTACCATCTTTTCAAGATAACTGTTAACTCTTAGGCCCCATCACCAACACAATCTGTTTTAATGATGGCCAGCATTCGTGTTTTTCTGTTAAATTTCCTTTGTGTGAAGCTTTGTTCCACAATTCGGATGCGGCCCTGGTTTCTAAGAGTAGGAAACAGATTTTAAACAATTGTAATAATTTTTTGATTAAAATCTTGTGATGTAATACGCTCGTGTGCAGCTGTTGTGTGAACGTGACTAATTAGCATAATATAAAATTTGATCAAATATGTCAGGCGTGGCTAACATTAGTGGTAAAATTTTGGGATTCCCAACTCCTTCTTGGTGTAGGGGGTTGTTCTATTACAGCACTTTGTCATTTGGGGAGTGTTTTAATACTTCACTGTAGTTTCCCACATTTTGTTTTGTCATTTTGGTGCGAGCAAGGAGGACACTGCGGGAGAAACTTCATGAACAAAAGAGTTTAATCAATGCTTAGCTCCAGGAGCTTAGAGTGAAACGAGTCCACAAACTAACAAAGAAACTTTAGATGAATCACCAAACACTCTCCAGTGGGCAGGGGTTTAAGGGGCACACTGTGTTGCCGAGTCAGACCCGGCGCATTTAGACTCTCTAGTACAGAGGCCAGCAGATCAGATCACGCCTCTGTGGAAACAGAGGACAGACACAGAGAGAGGGAGATGATCACCATCAACTGCGATAGTCTTTGGAAGCCTTAGCCTCAGCTGCAGCTCCCCTTGCTCGGTCTGTGTTGTGTCCACCACTGGTAGCCCGAGCCGAGGAGGCAGGAGAGTGATGGACAGTAGACAAGGTCCGTGCTCATCCTAGAACAGTGGTAGGCTAGATCAAGTCTCTTGGAGGAGCGAGTGAGGATTGCCCTTAAACCTCTTTAACTCTCTCAGACACGGCCCTGGCAGTGAGAAAGCCAGTGTGGAAGTAATGAAGGTAAGAATCATATTCTCAAGTATTATAATCTTACATTTTATAGTGAATTCATCTTAAAATAATTTTTAACAAAACTGGTGAAGGAGAAAGAGATGAAGATGTAGGAACTATTGGTATTGTCACGGACGCCACGCCTTCCCCTCCCAGACACCGCCCAGTCTCCCCTGAGTATTGGTCTGTCTGTCTGTAGGTCTGTCTCTGCTTGTGTTCCGTTCCCGTCCTCGTTCCCTTTCCCTTGGTCCCTTATTCCCTAGTGTGTCTCTCCTTCCGTTTGTACTCCAGCCCTCCTTATCTACCTCACCTGTTTCCCGTTAGTGTAGATCCCTCACACACCTGTCGCCCCTCCCTGGTTCCTATTTAAGCCCAGTCCGATCCTGAGTCAAGCATGCCTGCGTTTTGGTTCCTTTATGTGTGTGTGTGTTTGGTTTGTGTACTCTGTTTATATGCTGTTTTTGATTCTCACATGTGTTGTCCTTTTCTTTGCAGACCCGTGCTCCTATTAAGCCCTAGTCCCTCGTGCTGCGTATCCTCGCCTGCCTGCGTGCAGTTCTGACCCAGCCCTCTATCTGTCTGTGTGCAGTCCTGACCCTGTTTACCTTAGTACAGCCTCAACCTGTATAGGCCGGAGAGCCTTAGTGCTTCGCCCTTTTGTTTACTGTTTGCCCGGAGCACGGGTCTTGCCTTGGTTTGTTTACGTTTGCCATTTCCCTGTTGTGTTTATCATTAAATCCTCTGTTCATCCCTTAACGTGTGTCTTCTCCCCTCTCCCCCCACACACACACCTTACATAATGCAGGCATCCTCACTTACCCCAAATATGGACGCACGTTTCACAGACCCTGCCTCTGTGCCCCTGCCCGACTACCAGACGCCTCCATCGGTACAGCAACAGCTCCAGGAGCATCAAAGGCAACTGCTGGTTCTCACACAAGCGTACCAGCAGATCCAGGCTCGTCCTCCAGCACCAGAGGTGGCTTCGGTTCCTCCTCCAGCTTCCCACATGCAAGAATATATAACCGTCCCGGCTCTGCCAGGCATAGCGCGACATTCTTCGCTCCCAGAGAGGTACGCGTGTGGGAACTTTCTGCTGGCTTGTGAGTTGTTTTTCACTGACAATCCAGGTCTCACGGAGGGACAGAAGGTGTTGTTGAGGATTCAATTCGAAGCTTGGAAGAAAAGATTCGGACAGCAGGCTCTGAATTCAGGAATTTATTGCAGAAGAGTCTCGACACTCTTCTGGGTCTTCTGCAGAAAGGCCCCGAGAACAAAGGACCCCACATACTTATACATACATTTCAGCTCCTCCCTTATGTTATGTCTCAGGTTCTTATGGTTATGTCATAGCATACAAACATCTGGATTCCATTAGGGCTTTCTATAGGAAGCCCCCCCCTTCTGGACCTTCAGGCTCTCAAGCCAAAAAGGGTGAAAATCTGGACTCCTATACAGTATATGGAGGTTTTGCATATGAAGTTATAACAGAGTTTAAAGGGGATCAAAAATTCTTCTACAGTGTCCATGGTCATGCAGCGGCTGACGGGGCGGGCTCAGGACTGGGCTGCGGCAGTATGGCAAGCTGGAGGGTTCAATGTGAACGACTACGCCTCCTTCGTGGCGCTTTTCCGCACGGTCTTCGATCACCCAGGAGAGGACCGAACGAGCGGAGACCGGCTGATTCAGCTGCGACAAGGCACGCGATCTGTTAACGAGTACGCTCTGGAGTTTCGCATTCTGGCCGCTGGCAGTGGTTGGAACTCAGCTGCTCTGCTGACAGCTTTCCGGGTGGGTCTCGCTCCAGACGTACAAAAGGAGCTGGCTTGCCGAGACGTGGGGCTCGGTCTGGACGCTGTAATCGCCCTGGCGATCACCCTGGACCGGCATCTCCGCAACAAGGTGGGGGCAGCCAAGGCGTCGAGCAAGTCAGCCCAGCCAAGGCGAGAAACCGTATTGAGGCGCTGGACTCCTGCGTTCTCCGCTCCTGGTCCTGAGGAGTCCGTTCCGGAACCGATGCAACTCGGGGCGTCTGTCAGCGAGAGACAAAAGAGGCAGGAGGCGGGGCTGTGTTTTTACTGTGGACAGTCTGGACATTGGAGGGCTCAGTGCCCCAAATGCCCTGCTTCCCCATTCCCCACTCAGGTCACCCCTTACTCTGTTTTAAATCAGTTTGTTCTTCCTGTTCAGTTGTCTGTGTCTAACGTTTCTGTTTCTGTTTTTGCCCTTATAGACTTATAGAGAAATACATGGCCGAGATGTTAGAGCAGGGTTTCATCCGCCGATTGCGCTCTCCCGCCTCTGCCAGCTTTTTCTTCGTGGCGAAGAAGGACGGGGGTCTCAGGCCCTGTATCGACTACAGGGGTCTTAATGACGTCACGGTGCGGTATACCTACCCTCTGCCCCTGATCCCGGCGACCATCGAGCGACTCCGGGGTTCTTCTTATTTTACTAAGCTGGACCTCCGGAGCGCGTACAACCTGGTGCGCATTCGGGCGGGTGACGAATGGCTAACCGCATTCAGTACCACGTCTGGCCACTACGAGTACTTTGTCATGCCGTACGGGTTGGCAGATGCGCCCTCTGTCTTTCAGGGGTTCGTCAATGACGTCCTGAGGGACATGTTAAGTTGCTTCGTAGTGGTCTACATCGATGACATTTTGATATTTTCTAAGTCGTACCCAGAACATGTAAACCACGTACGACAGGTTCTCACCCGCTTGTTGGAGCTCGGGTTGTACGTGAAGGCCGAGAAATGCGAGTTTCACAAGTGTGAGGTCTCGTTTCTCGGTCATCGCATCAGCCGGGGGGGGTAGCCATGGAGGGTGCTAAGGTAACTGCCGTCACTGAATGGCTAGAGGCCACGTCGGTAAAGGGCCTGCAGAGCTTCTTGGGGTTTGCCAATTACTACTGGCGCTTCATTAAACACTTTAGTACGGTGGCGGCTCCTTTGACTTCCCTTTGTCTCAGTCTCAGCAGAATTAGTAGCAGTATTCTCACCCTTACTACTGGGTTTCTTAGCGATAGGAGGGGGGACTTTAACACTTTTATTCTGTGAGTCATTTGGTTTGCTTATATGAGACACAGATGCTAACTCAGATGCCAGAGTCTTCCTCAGATCCGCTTGAGCCTCTGGAGATGAAGGTGTTCCTATGACAACCTTCTTTGTGCTCTTGGAGAAGATGAAGTTTGCAGTGGACGAAGGTGAGCTGGCCCCAGCTGATGGTGGAGGAGAACTTAGACTGAAGCGTTTCACTTGGCTGTCAGACATGGCTGCAGTCTTCAGACGGATAGCCTCCTGTAAGCGCATGGAAGATGAAGGAGCGCTAGTGGAAGGAAGCTTCTGAGTTGGAGAAACTTTGGAAGAGACTGTAGGTATTACTATTTGGGGCTTTGGCAGGGTGACCTCTAACTTTGCCTGTGACAAAGTGTTGCTCGGATAGTCTTCAGTTTCACTAGCTTTCTTTGAATTCTCTTTCTCATTGGTGTCCTTTATTTCATTTGTAGCTGGTTGAGCTTTTGGTTCAGCACTGGTTAACACAGTTGATGGTTCAGCTGCTGCTTCGTTTGAGGGAGGTCGCATTACTCGTTCAGCAGGCTCTGGCTCATTGCTTGATTTGATGTTTGTATGTTGGGTTTTTTGGTCGGTGAGGCTAGATTGTTCAGACATTTTAGGCAAAGTTGTTGATTCATGTGATTTATCTTCCACATTGTTGTAAGATAGTGTCTTTGATTCACCTGTAACTTGTGTGTTTGGTGCTGGGGTAGTCTCTTGGTTCTCCTGTGTGCCATTCTTTGAATCTGCAGTAGACAGTGAGGCAATTTCAGGAGGTGGCGCAGTGATAATTAGAGATCTTCTGATTGGCTTCTGAGGAGCTTCATGATTGACCACGGTATTCTGTTGCATGGGCTTAGGAGATTCAGCAGGAGCCTCAGGTTTGCTCAAGTTGGACTTAATTGACCTGAGACGCACCTTTTGTAACAAGGACTGTGTCACCACAGGGGTTGGGGTTTCTTCTTTTGTTGCAAAGGGATTGGTGGCCTGTGGGGGCTGCTCTTTCTCTTGGCTGTCAGCTGTCATTGCTTTGGCCTCTTTTTAGATATTGGTGGGTAATGGAGGTGGTGGAGGAATATTAACTTGCTGTAGTGCGTTATTATGGGTCTGGGTTGAGGAGGCTTCATGTGGAGGAGGTGGGGGAGCCTGTGGAGGCAGGGGAACATGTGGAGGGAAATGAATTTCCTGTGGAGGAGGTGGGGAAGCTTGTGTGGGAGGCAAGGGAGTCTGTGGAGGGGGTGGGGGAACCAGTGAAGGAGGTGAAACTTTTTGTGTAGAAGATTCCGATACATCCTGGGATAAGGGAGCCAAATTTGATAAAGTCTTTGGAGAAAACGGCGGAGGTGGAGGAGGGAAGTCAGTTTCATCTTTTCCATTTGGAGGGTGCGGGGGGGGGATACATTCACAGGAGGTGGCGGTGGTGGGAACATAGGGTGAGGAGGTGGTATGATTTCATCAAAGGGTATTCTGAACTGGGATTTCAGAGCTGATATGTCTTCTTTTAGGGGTTTTGGCCATGAAAGCAGGGGGCAGGGGAGGTAGATGTTCAGGCGGTGGGGAAGGCGAAGGGGATGGATGGAATTTGATAAGCCTGGATATGGACAGATTGTTACCATGAAGTGACGTAACATCAGTGGGCATCTCTGTAACAGTCCTGGATTGCATGTCCACATTGTTGTTCATCCTTTTTGTTGTTGGACTTCCCTGAAATTTTGACTTCTCTAAGTGAAGACACAATTTCTTGTCCACCCCTGTTGACTCATTTGATGAGGGTGTGTTGACTACTTCTTGTATGTTAGCAGGAGCCTTCTTGGTTGGCGGTTCAATTTTCAACCCCCTTTTTTGGGCCCAGCTCTCAAAGTTAACAGGCCCACTAGTACTTCAGGAGGAGCTGGAATGTCAAAGAGGCGTATGAGTGCCTCTATAGCTGGGGAGGAAACAACACCGTTAGACGTTACACTCTTAACAGGTGCTGGAGAATCCTTAGGAATGTGACTGCCCCCATTGCTGTGTGAATGGTGTATATTGGCCATAGATTTTCGACGGTTCTTTCTCATCTCTAGCTCTTCTAGCATTTCTCATTGACTGTCCGTGCTAGCTGGGTGCAGCCCTTTGGAAGGAACGTTTGAGGTGCCATTCTGAGGACTGCCATGACGTCGCGGGTGCAGCGAGTAAGAGCGATTTGGGGGAGGCGGAGGGTTCTTGGTCTTTTTATTACGGACAGGCTGCGATTGAAAGCCCCTGACTTCTTCCAGCTGTCCTCCTCTGTAGGGTCACCATTCACCTGAGCAGGCTTAGAGGGGAATTTTGCATTTTGGACACCAAGAGTCTCCTTGATCCAGGCCATGGGAGGTCCATCTGTGTCCTCTTCCTGACTTGCCCTGCTGGTCACACGAGGAGTGCTACTGCTAGAAATGGTAGAGGAGTCAGAGACTAGCGTCTCAGATGACCCTGAGCGACTCCAGCCAGAGGAATCTGAAAGTGGTCCTGAGCGAAGAGTAGAAGCTCGGGAGGAGGCCCGAGAAGAGATTCCAGAGGGGGCGCGAGAAGACATTCTAGAGGGGGCCCGAGAAGAAATTCGAGATGGGGCCCGAGAAGAAGCCCGTGTGGAAGATGGGCTAGCTGATGCCAGGCTGCTTTTACTCACCATGCGAACACTGCTTCGACTCCTGTTGCGGCTGAGCTCCACCACATCCACAGAGGGAGGCAGTATTGCATTGGGGATGATCTTTGAAAGATATGTGGCCTGTGGGGAGACGTACATCACAGGGCTAGGTGGTTGGCTCCCTGATGTAGTCAACCAGGGTACAGCCAGTGAGCTGGGCCTCTGTTGATCCAAAGACTGGGGCAAAAGGTGCTGGATGAAGGAAAGCCCATCTGTCCGTGTGAACTCTGGTTCATCCTCACTGACAGACTGCAGATTCTCTGCATCCCGGAGTCGCGTATGGGCTCCTTCCTCAGAGGTGATCGATATGCTGTCCAGAGTGGGAATCACTGTTGATATGATCACACCTCCATTGGTCAGCTGAGCGTCAGTGAACTGCGAGGCCGTCCATGCGGCTCGGTCAAGTCCTACAGGTGTAAAGTACAAAGGATAAACGTTAAAAAAACATTCCTTACTAGGATTAAAGTTGTGATTAAAGTTTGTTTAAAAAAACTGTAGTGAAATATACCCAGTTCTTTCTGTACATGTCGAGGTATTCCTGTGACTGTACTTCTTTGTCTTCCTTTGGATCTGCTCTTTCCATGTTTCCTTTCCTGTTTCAGGGGTCTGAAGGTTGAGGCTATAAAAATGGAGCATAATGAAATGAACAACACCTGGTTGCTTCTAAAACACTGAATTCTCTGTGTGTGGATGTGGTAAAGGAAGATCAAATCATGCAGGACTGTACCTTGGCGTGTGAGTCCAGAGCGTGATGACTGATAGGAGATGGTGGAGCGTGTTGAGATGGTATCAGCAGCGGTGCTCTCAGACTCAGACATTCTCAGCTCACTGAAGCTCATGTCATCATCAGTACGGGCCGTCATGGTGGACTGCAAGAGGAAGTTAATAAAATACAATACATTTGACCTTTGCACTGACATTTCACCTTTTAAGATTCTGTTTTTGCTTTTACAGTCTCAGTCAAAAGTTTAGTTTTTTTTGTATTTTCCATGTTTAACAATAATAATGAGGGCTTCAGAATTATGAAACATGGCATTACTCCATCGGTGGTTAATTTAAACACGGCCCTCCCTCGTCACAGCACAACTGGCCGAAACGCATTAATGACGGACACCCTGCTAATTAAATTCTAATGAGAAACACAAAGTAGGATGATGGTGTCAGGTCTCGGCCAGTGGCCGGTAGAGGTTGCCGTTTTGGTTTTGGTTCTGGGGACTTTTGTTTTGACATTCTGTGTGCATGTTTGTGTCAGAGTACACCCTGTCAGTTGTTCTGGGTTTTGTTTAAGTGATTAGGTTTGGTGATTGGGTTTCTGATTGGTTCTTGTCTGAGCATGTTATGTATTTAAGTGCTGAGTTCCTGTCTTTGTTGCTGGTTATCCCTCAACAAAGTATTTATGTTTAAAGGCCCGCGTGTCTCTTTTGTTTTGTTAGATGTAGAGTCTGTGATTTTGTAAATAAAATCCAACAACTGGAACCTGCCTTTGTGCCTCACTTCACTCCCCGTGCACAGCTCAACGTGACACTATGTTTTCAAATTTTATATGCCACTGTAGTCCTAGAGATTTGTTTTGGACATAAATTCTTACAAAAAATACCTCAAAACAAATATTTATATTAGTTTTATGAACAAGTAAGCATAAATAATAATAATATACAAAAAAGACATAATAAATGTATAATAAACAAATATCTAATAAATTAAAAAACTGAAACATGCAATCAAGTGTGTCCAAACTTTGACAGCTAGTGTATATCTACTTTAACAGGTGTAATAACACCAAAAAAATCTCACAAAACTTAAAACCCCCACAGTATTATGACATGTTATAAAGAATACGTACAATGACGCTCTGGTCATCCTGGTAGTCTACTCCATTTTTGTTTTCTGCAATATAAAAAAAAGCATTTATTAACACATTAAATAAAAAAAATGAAAAAAGAATAATTTGAGTGTGTTGGGCTATAATTACAATAGTTGTGTTCCAAAGAATCTGTTTTGGTACTTTTGGTTTGGGAAATGTTGTTTGGTGTGACTTTATAAAAAAAATATTAGTGTCGCTTTCAGAAGATTAGGACATACCATCCTGCTGCAGCTGCTTTAGACCCTGTTGAGCTTCTGTGTGAAGATCTTGTATGTACTTTGGTCGACTGTCCTCAGTAAACACATTTTGTTGGATGTGTTGAGGACGTACCGGATCATCTCTTGCCGAACCTAACGAGTGACAGAGAGAGAGTGAGATGTTAAAAATGACCCCTAGTGTTTCCCATGCGGCTAAATGTGCTCCTATAGTCCATCTTATGCTGCTTGGACACAAATGATGTGTTCTAGTCTGTGCCATTAGAGTGGTGCCAAAACCAATGACTGCTTGTGGACGACTGGCTTGCTTGTGTGGTTTCTGCATGACACATCACGACACAACAAAAAGTGGACACTACATACATAAGCCAGTGTATTCACTACTACTTAAGATTTTGTCATTTGAAGCAAGTGTGTGTGCACAACTTCAGTAAAGTACAGAGAAACTTAAGCGAATATATGGGTACTGCCTCAATATCTCACCCAGTTACAGTATTTTACTCAGTATTAAGGTGAAAGTCAAAAGGATTGAAACACATGCAAGTACAAAAAAACAAAGCAATAAATATGTCAAGTGATGCCAGATAGATGGTTGTGAGGTTTATACAAAGACAAACGGGCATGTGGGGAGTTTAGTTTTACCCTGATCTAAATGTAGTTGGATGGTTAAAAGTGGTGGCAAGTTAATGGGAAAAAATATCCTAGCCGTTGCAATCGGAAAACAGAACTTTGGAGTTCTAAATGAAAGTGTAAGAAGTAAAGGAATGTATATTTAGGATGTAACATTAGCCTCACAGCTCTAGTAATATGAAACTAAAGAGACATGTCTCAGTCAGGGGGGCACTGTCGATGTTTGATTTCTTGCCAAGCTATACCTTTCATTTCTATAACACTTGGGTAAAGTCGCCTCTTCCAGTGCAACTCTTAAGTACAGTTTTCTGCAGGGTGCAGTGTAAGCTTTTATTACTTGTTAGCAGATTTAGCCACAGAGGCCTAGTGATGAAACTAGTGCAGATTCCAAGTCCAAAATTGCATCAATTTAAATACTTGGCCAACTACCACTTTAATAACAGACGTTGCCAGGCACTTTACTCTTCTAGCACAGTGAGATACTTTGGCAATAATCTGAAAGGACTCGGCAGGCTACACCCAGTGTTTTTGCCCTCTAGGTTTCATCCAGGGATCATGTAGTACCCTGGGAATGGGCAGAGACTTCAGAAAATGGAACAAAAACAAAGTGCATTTCTCTGGATTTTTGCACAGCCCAAATACGTTCTGATTCAAAAGTTCTCATCTGGTCAAGTACAGATCAAATCCTGGGACAAATTCTTGATTCTTTTTATCCTTTTTATCAAGCATGTATCAGGAGGGGCCTCGTGGGGACTAGGATAGTCATATTTCACACAAAGTAGCAGCGATAACGGCAAGGGAGCCTCACCTGAGTCACATGAGTTTTGAGGGACCATCGTCTGACACATTATTTTTGTACTCTTGACTCAGCAAACTACCTCCACTACAACCTCCAACTGCCACAATGTTTTATATGAATTTACCTTTTATTATTTAATATTAGAGTGAATACATTAATACAACTTAATGTGTATTCCATGTTCTATTCTCAATATCAATTAGGTGCAAATGCAGAGTCAAGACCGTTGAATCTGTGCTGTCAGTAAGAACACTGCCGTTCAATGCAGACTGAGGGCACTGCAGTCCCACTGAAGAAGTTTGGCGTGAACTCTAACAAACAGGAGTCCTTACTGGAAACGTTAAAACAGGTCAAAGGTTTACTTTGTTATACAAACATGACGCCAGCAGACATCAAACCCACACAAGTTTAAACAAAATGCTCAGACAAATGATAACCACGGTCCTTATCATGGCCAAAAATGAGTCCTACATTACACACCACACATACATACGCTCACACACACACCCTGTTATTGCATCACTGCATTACAAAAGTGAGATTCAGAGGGGCTGAAGCTATTAGATCATTCAGCCACCCAGATCAGGATCATATCCTGTTTTATCATCCTAATGTCATTGTGTTCTCTGCTGCCATCACACAATATCCTGCTCTAATTTATAACCTGAAGCATCCTCACTTCAGTACAATGGGTTCAGTTCTTTACCTAGAGGCATTCAAATTACCCTCTGTGGCAATCCACCAGACAGGAATACTGGAGTACTCCTTTAAGCCACATCCCACTAACTAAAACTATCATAAAATAAGCACATGCACACCTTCAAGCTATTAAGACCAGGGCAACGAATCATTTATCCTCTTTTGGTCAAGCCGCCTCAGGATCCTGTACATGCATTTAGAGCCATAGGACACAGGAAAAGAAACACTGTGACTCGCTGTTTCTGTGAAACACGGTGAGTCAGATTTAAGAAATAAACGGATTGATTAATAATTTACTGTTCCACTTCAGCAGTCACAATTATTTTAACAAGAAAAGCACAGTCAATGCTATAATTTTACTGTTAAACATAAGGTTCATTGGTTTAACTGAACACCAAAGTATTTACTGGTATTTGTATTTAATTATTTGTGTGGTACTATTAATTAATTTTATATGCTACTACCACTAAATCTAATAATAAAAACAACAATAACTTAACTGTCCCACCACATATTAAGTGTTCCCTATAATAGTGTAGTAACACTTTAACAATGCCTGCAAAAACAACCACTGGTGAAGTACTGACTTTTACAGCTGGATTACAGTAATACAGTTTATGCAATTGCCTTTGACTAGTTCAAGTTCAAATACCTCTATTTTAAGGTCTTGCTTTATAAAAGCTAAATCACAATCTTTATTTATTTTACAACATAGTACTATAATACTAATATTAGTGTAAACTGTACAACCCTGCGTTTTCATCTATAATGGCTCTGTAAACTAAACTCAATAGCAATGCGTATCACTGAGACCATCCAAACACTGCACAAGTCAGTGGCATGGTTTCATTTACTGCACCAAAACTTGGCCTTTCCACTGATGTTCTGTTGCTGCACAGATGATTAATGATCGAGAAATGACCACTTACCTTTTTTCTTAAAGGCTGAAAGTAGAGTAGACACATTTGGACTCAGTAAAATCACCATGACCGAGCTACCATGACTTCGGAAAAAAAAAAAAATGGAATAATAACCCAGAAAGCTCTTCAAGAACTGGCAAACTCCTCTGAAGAGTGGTTCAGAAAACTTCTGGTGAGTTTTTTATAGCCCTGATCCACATGGAAACTGCTTAGCTGATGACGTTTCTGTGGCCGGCTGTTGTTTGTTTTGCTTATTTTTGTTGTTTTGCTGGCAGCCCTGTCTGTTGCTAAGCAGGCCGGAGGGCTGGAACTAATCACTGTGGCTCTCTCTCACTCATAAGATCATACACACACACACACACGCACACGCATACAGATGCTAATCCATGTGTTAATTCTGCTTTCACTCGCCCATGCCCATGTATCCCAAATCCTCCTTTACCTACTTAATGACAAGCTGTCAATCCTGTCTGTAATCAACCCCCCCACCTCCCCCAACAATACAAAACAATAACACTAATCCAAAGCACAGCATACAAATGCTACACTTTTTCTGTAGAAAATATTTAATTCCCACAGTTTTGCCCCAGAAGACAAAGCTAACTATGATTAGTTTTAAAGATGGAGTTTCATGCTAATGTAGCTAACAACTGATGGATGCTCGTTGCCATCTTCAATAAGTGTAAGCATAACTGCAGGCCTAAACCGTACTAAACTATCCCACACTGGCCTCAAACCAGTTTTACAGTGTGAGTATATCAGCAAATATCAAGCTATGAAGGTAATGAAGCATCAAGCTATGAAGCTAATGTAGCTAACACAAAGCATAAATTCAGGCTAATGGCTGCTAATGTGTTTAGCCATGCTAACATACTTTTACATAAAAGTGTGTTTTCCATTTTAACATATTCCGTCAAAGGGAACATAAAAATCTGGAGTTCTTCACCAAATATGCAACATTAAGACCAAATCTAACCCTGAGAGTTTTTAGAGAGTGCTCTGATCAACAAGGGTCTAGAAATTTGAGAATTTCTTTAATAAATAAATACAAATGTTTAATGGATATACTGGCACAACACAATAAATGGGAGTGAACCAGCAGGTGGAGTGTTTACTGATAAGAGAACAAAAGTTTAAATCTGCAGCCTCCGCCCAGACAGGGTGATGATTATATAACCACACCTGTTTTACATAATAATAAATATATTAAAATGTACAGTATAATGTGTGGTGAAATTAAATGACAGGAGATTAATCTGGATTCACAAATCATGATGACAGAATTATACAATTAATTTTTTAAAAATCATATCTGAATAACGTAAAATATGGAAAGGTTTTTACATCTGTAAATAAATAAAAGATGTTTACATTATGTCCCTCTCTCTCCACCAGAGGTCACAATGTACATGAGAAGTCACACAGTAAGGGAGTCACTATGTATGTGTGTGTGTGTGTGTGTGTGTGTGTGCGTGCGTGCGTGTGTGTGTGTGTGTGGTTACAGTGAGGTTTGTTTTAAGATAAAACCTGTTGCTCCACCTCTGGAACAATGAGATCCTTCAGTGCTGAAAAGTTAATCAAAGAGGAATGAATCGAGGAGTCATTTATCATGTACTGCTTCAAAGTGTTCCAACACAAACCTCTCAAGAGCTTGCTGTGATGCAAAGAGGCCCAAATCAGGATGCCTTTCTATTCATCACTACTCTTCTTGAAGCAGGGACAGAGGTGGCACTGGCTTTCATTAGCTCTAAGCACACTGGTAAATGAGCAGTAGCTCAAGGCCCACAGCAGATTAAAGACCTCTGGAGACCTTCACATGGCCAGCCCAAGGTGGAACATGCAGCAGCACATTAGTAATTGGCCTTTTGATTGTAACCAAGGTTATTTTGTACAGCCCTTGAGTCTCTGGGCTCCCCATCAAGTGTGTGTTTTTGTTTTTGTTTTCTCCTGTATACAAATAATTATTGTCATTTGCATTTACAGAACAGCCACTGCTCTGAAACAGCATTTTACAAAATAAAAGCCCAGACTCTCAAAAAAAATATGTTTCTTAGACTTGGGATTCCAATTATTTTTGTCTCGGATACATGTCACATGCATGTTGAATAATGCATGGTTTCTGTGGCGACGTACATTATACGTTATGTGCACTGCTAGGACACACACACACACACACACACACACACACACAGTTTTCACAGTTAGTACTTCATAAGGACGCCTTCTACTTTTTTGTACACTTATTTACAGTTTTACATTTCACTCATGCACATGCACATATGTATTGATAGGAGTGTTGGAAATCCCTTAGATCAGTGGTCCCCAACCCACGGTCCGGTACCGGCTGCACAGAAAAAAAAGCCCGTGGATGTTACCCATGTTATTATGTCGGCTTGTTGTTATAAAAATGCTGTTAATAAATCTGCGAGTACACATTGGATTTACGTTTATTATTGTATTTTAAAGATACCCCATTGTTATATATTTAAAATATCCCCATTGTAATGCGTATCATTTATTTGTATAATATACGTATATTTATCTGCCACTCCTTAAAGGCCGGGCCGTGAACATAGTTTCT
>JBBPDB010087861.1:0-26792 GCA_037974465.1 Brachypetersius altus
GTGCTTTCTCGCTCTGATTCTTATTTATTTATTTATTTTTCTTGTCTGTAATTATTATTATTATTATTATTATTATTTCTTTTTTATTTTTATTTTATTTACGGTTTGTAGCACTTGTTTTATTGTCCTTGTGTGCCAGAAAGGCACCTTCAAATAAATAAAATGTATTATTATTATTATTATTATTATTATTATTATTATTATTATTATTAGTGTTATGGTGAGAGATTCCAAGCAATTATGTTTGTATGGCAGTAAAGTAAAACTACTGATTCAATTAGTATTGTGGGCTGGCAGCCAAAACCACATTAATGAAGCCATGTTAAAAACAAGCCAACTAAAATGAAGACGCATATGTAGTTTCACACATCAAATTGTCTGGATCATGTTAATGACAGCTGAGGTCAGAAACAAGGTCATATTATATTGGCAATACTTTAGAGAGAAGGTTAGATGTACATGTAGCTGTCGAACCCAAACTCGCTTTTTTGTCGCTATAAACTTTTTTTGCCGTAATTCAAAAACACCTGCTGCCCTTTACAGTGTGTCATTCTCCGGACAATTTTGTAGACACAAATACAACACAAACACAAACACACACACCTCTGATTGGTTCCCAAATCTAGCTCTAAAGAAACCCTGTTCTGCATATTTTACATTTTATGTATTTTATGTTTTCCAGCTCTTTCCGATGCCCAGAAATGCTCCATTGTTCTTCATTATAATCTTTACATCCCACATTTGAAGGATGTGAAAATGTATCATCAACAATAACTGCATCATATTTTTTTATTTGTTGACTCTGTAATTATAAATATGTTTTGATAAGCCAGGACTTGCAAACTGACTTCTATCCTTTTTCTTTATTGCTACTTTAATTAGCTGATTAGTTGCACTAGGTGTGTTAAAGTTCCAAGATATCCAGGACAGGCTGCTCCAGGACCAGGACTGGTATAACCACACTCTGGACCATTTCCAGACTAACCTCAATGGCAGGCGGTGTCTTGTTAAGATCTGTGCTGGAGGTTCCCAGGATGCTGCCAGCTGAGCGGCCCTCACACTCGTATCGGAACCTCATGCCGCGCTCTTTGGGCTGCTCCACCACCACCAGCTGTGGTTTGTCCAGCAAGCTCTCCAACTGCTCAGTGCCCGTATGCTGAGAGCGCATGCGCTGGCCTGCATAAGCAGTCCCACGCCGCTGTCCTGACACCTTGGAGCCACGGGACGAATTCAATGTTGACATGACTCCGGTTCCAGTAGGCTGGACTGGCGGGAATATATTAGCACGCTGAAGATTAAGAGAGAAGGGAAAACAGTGAGTAAGAAGTCAGGCCACTGTCAGGCCACAATGTTGGATCAGCACAACAAAGCGCCAGAAGCCAAACTATTCACTTCACATTTTAAAAGCCATTTTCTTTATTGTAGCCAGTTTCATAGTTAATATAGTTTCTTTACAGCAGACAACAAAAAAACTTGTTCTGATTACAGCAATAGCTTTTTTTTTAGATGCAATTTCAATAATCATAACCATTTATGTGACACAAAACCATTTATGTAACTAAGTCTGATGTCTTCTAACTGTGCATCTAACAGTGCTGCATCTAACAGTGCTGCATCTAACAGTGCTGCTGGCTAAAAAGAAACAAAGAGTGTCAACTGCTGGGGTATGCAACAAAAGAGAAATAGAAATAACAGAGAGAGAGAGAGAGAGAGAGAGAGAGAGAGAGAGCAACAGACAGCAAGGAGGAGGGGAGTGGAGAGAGAGAAAAACAAGTTATCTAACGGCCTAGTAAGCTCGTGCACTGCAGTCACAGATCAGTCAACAATGGAAAAACAAATGCGGAAGTAAAAATACAAAAGCAACAGTTGGTCAGCTGCAGGGCAGCTGGAAGAGCAGCAGCGAAGCGAGAGAAAGAGATCGTCTGGACATGCCTGGGGAAGGCCGCAGATCTCCTGCACAAAGAGCAGCTAACAAGAGGCAAAAGGAGCATGGTGAAGAAACAGGAAACTAACAGAGAAGGAACAGCAGCCAATGACGACGGAGAGGGGAGGAGCTGGTGCTTTGTGCCGACAGAGCCATGCAGGAGGAAGAGATCGCCAACTGAAACAAGGCGTCAGATTTCAACTCTAACCGTGTCTCCTAAAAAGCTCTCTGCCCAGAAATGTGCCAACTGTGTCATAATCTCTGTTCACAACAATCGAGCCATTCTGGCTTACCCCCACAATTCAAACCAATACCAAAACAAAAAAGCACATTCTTAACTTTTAACTCCCACACTCTAAATCATCCATTACTCACTTTCATAACCACATATCTTTCAGAACTTCACACTAGTTGGATATTTAAAGGTGAAAACAGAATTACAACAATTTAAGTAGTTGTACTATTTCTTTTCTTTTCTTAATATATTTCTAGTCTGAGTATATTTTATTATATAATCAGGTATTTTATTCTGTATTGTTCTGTCTTGTGTGAGTGTGAAGTCGTGATGTGAACAATTTCCTCCGGGATAAATAAAGTTCTCTGATTCTGATTAAACATGGAATACTTTAGTTATTGTTAGGATCTCATTTTTGTCTAACAATATGACATCCCCAGAAAGTCTTGCATATAATAATTACATTGGTAATATGAGTTTCCTATTGAATAAAGCATGATGGCTGCCACAGCATTACTCAACCTCATAGATCTGGGACCTCTGAAAGAACAGCTAAACAGGCTGCTAGACATCATTTGCGGCTGTATGGAGGTGGTGCTACTGACCTGGGGGGAGTCAGTGCACCTGGAGACCAGGACAGGACCACCTCGTTTGCCCTCAGCTGCTGGGACATGGAGCTGCACGTCAGAGTCAGCAGGGGGAGGAGGAGGGTTTGGGAGTCTGAAGTCTTTCTCCACAAGGTACTCATTTATAAGGTCTGCATAATAATAATAATAATATGATACATATTATTATTATTATAAAAGAATAATAATAATAATAATAATAATAATAATATGTGTACACTACAGGCCAGAAGTTTAGGTCCACCTTCAGATAAAATCAATACACTGCTCTTCCAAGATTTTATTACAAGAAAACGCAAATAATTAAATGTAACTGACTGGTTTTGAAGTGTAATATAAATATATACACTGTAAGGGCAATTTTCACATAAGGATGTGAAAGCATATGCAGAAGTCATACATGATTCCCGCATAAATAACCACCCTTTATCTTTATTACAGTAATACAGATCCTTTCCAGCATTTTTGGACATTACTTGTGTACAAACCCTCCCAGCACCTTTTCAAGCATGCAAACAGTTCTGTCTCATTTGCTGGATGCTCATTTTGAACTTGTCGGTCCAGCTCGTTTCATGCAGCTCAACAGGAGAAAGATCTGGAGACTAGGGAGGCCAAAACACAGTTTTCAAAAATTTTAGCTTTTCTTTGTGCTGGATATAATGTTTTGCAACATTTTGAGGAATGCTTGAGACCACTGTCCTGTTGAAAATTTAGATTGTGTACAATAATACCTAAACCAGCAGAAACTGTGTGATATTTCTAATTAAAAAACAATTGTTAAGGCCACTGTGGCTCAATAATGTAAATATTTAAAATATTGAAAAGAAGTCAGTTACATTTGTTCTGGTAATAAAATTTGGAAAAGCCAGCATTTTGCTTTTTTTGGCCTGAAGCAAATGTATTACATTACATTGTGTATACACATATACACACAAAAACACATGAATGTTGATGCAGTGTATGATATTGAATTGAGTGATGCTGTTTCCAAGATTCAAAACAAAAACAATGTCAAAGTACTATATATGTATATATACATGCATTTGTATGTTGGGGCATTTTTTCATACATTAATGTTTATTATTCACTGGCTGATTATTATAATGACCAATGATAGGTTGAGAACAGGCTACTTACCAAAGTCGAGATCTGTAGAGGAAAGGAGAAAACAACATCAGTTACAAGCGAATACAAGGAAAACGAAAGCGAAAGTGTGTTCAGCTTGAGCGCTGCTAACAGGCCACAAATTCTCCAAACATGGAAAACGCGTTCATCAAACATTGAGCAAACGTTTTCGAAATCCTGTACATGACGAGGTGCATCAGGGCTTTATGTTGCGATCACAGTGACTGAAATATGAAAAGCTTAAGGATGAGGCACTCCCAGCCCTGATAAGACGTCTTGTTTATTTCTGTGGTTTCGTGTCTTACGCCCTACAGGAAACGCCTGCGTAGAGCTGTAACTATGTTAGTGTAAAACTCTGAAAATACCCTCCCTGCTACTTCACTGCCTGTTTGACCTGACTGCGCACACACACATGCGCGCGCACACGCACACACACACACAGAGGGCCAGAGGACGAGGACAAATTCTGACATTTCTAATGAACTTCACCACTTACCGCCCGTGCCGAGAGAGCCGTTGTGAACAGATCCGTTCATTGTTCTCATGGTAATGGGGGCGATGCTCCTGCTCCTCTCGATCCTTTCGGAGCTTCGAGTTTTAGTGTCCTCAGACGACCGCGTGCCTGAACTACAGACTCATTTCCGGGTGTTTGTCCAGAGATTGTTTTTTTGTTATTATTTTCTGCGATTAGATGAAAGTTAGCGATCTACGAAGAACGAGCGTCGGTTCTACTTCTGCTTAATCCGATCGACAGACATATCTCACGTTTTCTGCCTGAATCGTTTCACTTTTGCACGACTTAATCTGCCCGAGTGGAAATCCCCACTACGTCACCTCTGGGAACCCCCCCGACGAGGCGTCGCCATGGTAACATGAGTTACAAAGTGGCGAGCATGAAAGACACTGAAAAAAGATTGAAAACATCTCCCTACATGGCTGTTTCGTCAGGTAGAGTAGAAAGCCTGTTTTTCGAGAGGAAAGCACCTTCTTATATATTCGTTTAACGGTTGGTAGAATACAAATTACAAATGCTTTTCACATTGATTGTTTACACTCCGTTTACTGTGATGTTTTACTTTAACGAGGTATGAACAAATATTATTTACAATAATATTTGCATTGCAAAAGCAAACCCAGTCCAGAATGTTTTGTTTTGCAGTGTAATCAACCGCCAACGGCAAACAGAGCAGCAAAATTCCTCAAAAACCTCCTGAAGACTCATCTGATCAGATAGCATCTCTCCTCCCCTGATGATCTATCTTCTTGTACTACACTTACATAATGATTTACCACTTAATACTCTCCTCTGGTTCTCACATCATGCTGAAACTCGAGTGTTTCCTCATATTGCAAGTCACTTTGGATTTGCCAAATGCATCTGCCAAATGTAATCTGATGTAATGTAATGCAACCACATTTTTCTGCTTCCAGGCTGGTCTCTTGAAAGACTTTACCTTCTTGTGTCAGTTAATTGATAAATAATACAAACAAACAAAAAAGCAAATAAAAACAATAATATAGAATAGTGTGCAATAACATTAGTGACACTTAAGTGAGAGTCAGAGTCTGTCAAAATAAAAGACCCTGATCCAAAAAATGCTGTTCATTCTAATAAAAAATCTTAATGGCTTAGCATGCCAAGACATTTTGGACAACACCATGCAAGTTTATGTAGTTGAAGTCCCTGTTGGTGGAATGGTCAGGCGTCCCAATAATTTTGTCCATACTGTATATATACAGACAGCGGCAAACAGGCAGCTAGTCTCTCCTAGCTATAAATTTGATAAAAATCGAAAGTTTCTTTTGCCAGTCAGCATTTGACAGTCCTTGGTATGACATCACAGCTCTGTTTGATATAATCCTCAGCTAGCTGGTGTGTTCATAGGGCGTAGTCACAGACAGCTTGTTTGGTGCATTTTGCCGCTCTTGCTCAAGTGCTGCTCTGAACAACTGCTTAGTTGGACACACTGGTCCTGAGCAGAAATGTGTCCAGTTCCATGGTGTTGTGGTCTGTGACATTTGGTGAAGCATTTAACGTTATCCCGTCGGAGGGCGACAGCATATAAAACACTATAGAGCAAACAATTCTCTAAGCAATTCTCCCTAAGGATTAACTCTCAGATCTGCTCCTCTGCAAAGAAGTTGTCCATTACACTGAAAAACATTAATTGCTTGTCTAAAAATGTCATTTGAATCTTCAAGAGAAAAGTCTGCTGAAGCCTGCGTCTGGATAAGCTGCATTACATCCCGCTTACGGCCTACGAATGTGTAATTCATGTTTGATACTGATACTGATACCTTGAGTATCTGCCGATCTGGATTAACTTTGAATCTGAGCTTTCTCACTACTTCCTCTACAGTGTTCTATGTAAGTGTCATGGCTGATGGCCGTGTGAGGCCATTATTTTGTTTGTTTGTTTCATGTCTTGTGTCTTGTTTTTCATGGGTCTTGGTTGGGTTTTTGGGGACTCTTATTTTGTATGGTGTTGTAGTCCTTTGTAGTTTTTGTCCTTGTGCCTTGTCACGTGTTCTCTTTGTTCAGCTGTGTCTTGTTTGCCCCTCGTTTAGTCCTGTATATAGTCTGTGTGTTTTCAGTTCTCCTCATGTCTCCATCGCCTCATATACTCCTGAGCTTCCCTGCCTGTTTCTTGTGTTTTTGGACCTGCATGTATCCTGAAGACCATCGAGTCTGTTTTTGTTTACCTTTCTGTTTTGTTAATAAAAGCCTCAATATGGAGTCCTGCCTGACAGCCTGCTCCTTGCCAAGAGGTAAATCAGAGTGTGAGCCCAGCAGCCCGCACTCTGACGGTAAGTAATACAATTTGAGTTTTGAGACACAGCCTTGCTGCTCAACTGTGTTTCTCACTTTACAGAATATAGCTCAAAGTTTCAGTATTTTCGTGATGGTTCAGGCTTTTCCCAAAATCCGATTCAGTGAGGACAGTCAGTCAGTAAGATGTGAAGCATACGTTGTTACTATGTTTTTCCCATGTAATAAAGGGAACTTAAGTCAAGTTTCAGTCATTTTTATTATTAGCATGAATGGATCAGCAATCACACTATTGTTCCTCATACGTTTTATTATTAGAATGATTGCATCAGCAGTCACACTACTGTTCTTCTTAAGTTTAGTTACTGTTATTAATGTGATTACATTTTCCAACCATTAATATAATTCGTTTAAAAGATTGATTTTTGTGGTTGAGTCGCCTCTGTAATGTACGACGGAGAGAGTGGAGGGTCAAGTTGCCTTTAAAATGTCGGACAGCAAGTCTGTGACATCAGGGCTAAACACACAGCAGACTCAAACAGATTTCAAGACACTAAGATGTAAAAAACATGTAACTGTTTGTTGTAGTTGAACTAAAAATAGTTAAATTTTACTCAGCCAGTGAGAACAGTTCTGCATTCAGCTGCCCTTAACCATAAATCACTTAGTGCCAGCAAGTAGAGTTTTTACATACTTTTGTTGCCCATAAATGCAAGAAAATAATTATATTTTTGTTTAAATGAATGTTGTAATAATACCAATTATTGCCTTGTAAGTCATATTAAGTGATTCAATTTGTTAATCCTTTTAAATACCAATTATAGCCAACACAGCCTTCATTATTGACATAATTAGTGAGAATGAATTTTTAGCTGTTTTGTCTCTTTAAAAAACCCCAGTTAAACCATCCAGCAGGTTTAAAATAGACCCCAGTTAAACCTTGGAAACAGTGACATCTAGTGGTAGATGTATGATTTCCAATTTACAGCAGGTTTAAATGTTGTGTTTATCTCTGAACTAAGCTAAATTGATATTTGTCTCCAAATCTGAATGAATTAAAGTAGATGTTTGGAGCCAAAAGGTAAAGTGACTGGAACAAGTCACTGAGTGACATTTAAACACAATCAGGCCCCTAAAAGTCAACAGTTTCAAACTGATCTTTATATTTATCTGATGCATCATCTTCATAACTTCTCCTTCTCCTCATCACTATCCCTCTCGTGCTCCTCTCTTCATCACTAGCACTGTCATCTTAATTTCCATCACTGTCCTGCCCCTCAGCTTCATCGCTGCTGTTCATCATGACTAACACACTCCTGCCTCTTTTTTGTCATCACAAACACAAATCTGCTCATCTTCACCACTAACACAATCTTGTGTTAATAATTATCTCTAACCCACTCCTGCTCTTCATCCTCATCCCTAACAGTTATGTATCATCACTGCTCCTCCTCTTTTTCACCAACACTTTCAATTTGCTCAAGATATTTGCTTTAAAAACATGTTGCACTAAGCAGCTTCACATAATCCGGGTCTAAGCCCCCAGTGAGAAAGCCAAAGGCGACAGAGGCGAGGAAAAACTCCCTAAAGCTTGAGGAAGAAACCGTGGGAGGAACCAAGACTCAAAAGGGGAACCCATCCTCCTCTGGTCGACACGGGTAGTGAAAGCTACTAAAAGAATGCTGGAGTGTGTATGGGCAGTAGTTTGTTTACAAGGTGTGCAGCACCAACACATTCCTTGCATCAGCATCTTCATGACTAACACACTACGACTCCTCATCTTCTTCGCTGCTCCTTGTCTTTTACACTAACCCACCCCGACTCCTCATCTCCATTACTAAATCACCACAACTCATCTTCTTCATAAGTACAACAGTCCCACTCCTCATCATCCCCTTTTCTACTCTTCATCACTGCCCCTCATTTTAATCACTAAATACTCCTGCTCCTCATCTTCATCACGAACACTGTTGATGCTGTCTGCTAAAAGCTTTTGTGAAGATTCTCGGACCAGTGAATAAATAAATGAACCCAAATAGCACGTCAGCCCACCGGGAAAATGCCCAATACGCCAAATGGTCAGTCTAACCCTGAGTGCAGGTAAATATGACAAGTCAACAATAAACAAACATTAAATATGAAAAAAAGGAAACTTAAATGAACTGATTTTGAGAATGAATGGAATATTATTGAAAACATTTCTCTCCTAGAGTCTCTGTAACTACCCTTAGGTGTGAAACACAGGCCGAGGGGTCATCAATAACTGCTCTGGTGCAGTTCTTTCTCTACTTACCTGTACACAAAAAGAAAGGACAGATCACTCAAATGCCAAAATTTAGAAAAAGAATCATAGTGAAGAAAGGAGATGGTTGTGAAGCTCATGTAGATGTTCAGAAGTGTTTGTAAATTGTTTTGAAGAAACAGATTTTTTTTCTATAATTTCAGTAATAGCTGTAGTAATCTGAATGCTGTCGCACACATTTGAAGAGGATTCCTGGTTGGACAGTTTGAGCTCTGCTGGACATCCGTGGCGTGGCGGCGCTTGCAATTACATCGTTCCACCTCAGGAGTGGTTGTTCACATTAATTCAACAGAAGTTCTACGACATTTTTAGAATCCATGAACAAACACCAGGTTTGATGAACTGAGCTGGTCCCTTTGGTAGGCTGATGGAACGTACCTGTTTGTCACTTTCCGTGTCCTCCTCTTACTTGAATGCTCCTGGCATTCATCATCCTCATCCACCAGCAGGCGTTTTCTGCGCTGGGGAGTTGCCTGATCAGCCTCAGATCCATTCTCTCCATGTCTGGCTTCTTCAGGCGCTTGGTGCTGGATCTTTGGGGTCTTTTGTAGACACCAAACTGGAAACTGTCCCAGGCTTGTCTGTTTAGGTTCGGTTGGTATGCTGACCACTCCTGGTTTCACGGCACAGAGAAGTATGTTCGCACTTGCACTTACAGGCAACCCCAGAAGTTGTGATGTGTGGACACTGGATCTCCCTGAGGGTACTCTTAGGGTTGATGGAGGCCATGGAGGTGGAAACAGGTCCAGGGAGCATGTTTTAGGAAGACTGGTGTGGAGTGTTCCTCAAGTGAGGACCTACAAAACCACAGAGGTGAAAAAGTATCAGCATGATCTGTTCTTCATTTACTCTCATTACATCCTTCTGAAGTCTTGAATTCTTGAAGTCTTGAGTGGATCTGCACCCTTCAAATAAAGCCAGAACTATGTTCACCTACCGTAGAACAGCATGTATGCTTGCTGCTTCAGGGCTGATCTTCTGCCACTCATGCTCACAGATGCATCATTCATTTTGTACCACTGCCCATTGCTGGCCTACGAGGATCATGAAGAACACAAGATCAGTACTGAGTCTGCTGTGTAGAAGCAGAGCAGGTGGTGTGTTGTTGGCAGATACAGGACAACGCGAGACCTTGACTTGGCAGTAGTGATGTCCAGAGTCACAGTCACGGTGGGAGTGGGTCAGGACTCCATACAAACAGTAAACTTCTGATTCTCTGGATACGTCACATACTTTGTAAAAAGAACATCTCTTAGGCCTCGTTTATACTGCAGGTCTTGATTCTCAACTCTGATTTGTTGCCTATATCCGATTTTTTGACGTTCTGTTTACACGTTTTTTAAATTGTGACCCATATCCGATTCGCTTGTTTACACTTGCTATAGCAAAGGGTGGTTGTTACACCACACAGTAGCCAAGATGGACGAACGCGAAATATGCTAAATGCTAGCTCTGCGATATCTGCAAAATTCACCAAATAACAGCATGATTTTGAGGTGGAGAAGAAGGAAAAGGACGCTTATTCAGCCTGCCCATATGCTTCAGTTATTGTGGCCTCGGCCATTCAGAGGAACGTCTGGGTGCGTGAGAGATATCAGTATTGGTGGGAGAATATTGTGGCAGGCTTTAGCGAGGAGCAGTGGATCCGAAATTTTAGAATGAGCCAACTTTTGATTTGCAGATGCGCCTCGAGGTTGCTCTCTGGTGGCTTGCAACAATGCCTAGGAAAATCCTTTCTGCCTGTTTACATGACAGTCGCATTGGCACATATCTGATTTAGATCTGATTTATTTCCACATATGAACGAGGCCTGAAACCGATCTCAAAATTTCCGAATGCATGCGTTTCTTTCCTGTTTACACGGTGATGGAACAGATCCGATCTGTGTCACATATGAGCAAAAATTCAGAATTGGGTCACATTTAACTGACCGTGTAAATGAGGCCTTAGGTAACGCAAAGTTCTTTCACATTTCACTGCTGTAAACATCACTGATGTTGACATTAAAGGGATACAAAACAATTAAGGAGACTATTTAGTGGAAAACTAAACTAAACTAAAACAAACAAACAAATAAATACATTAATTGTTTTTGTGAACACAAAAATATATACATTTACAAATATACACTAATTCAGTCTGTTTACTGCTGCACATTCAAGCTGAGGGGTATTTCAGCCCAGAATGCTTTTTGAATGAGGCAAATAAAAAGAAAAGTTAAAAAAAAAGTCAATTACATATTTTTCCTAAAGGCACAGTAACAAAAATACTATGGTTCTGGTACATAAACTCATACAAATGGGCAAAAAAGATGAAGTCTTGAGTGATATAGAAAAGCTAATTGGTTTTGGGTATTATATAATGTCTAAATGCTGACATTACGGTTATAATTTTGCCATCGCAATGATCAAAGCGCTAATGACCAACACTTTGGAAACGCCACTTTCCTGACGGCTGGACCGACATTCCTGCACCTAGGAGCATAATCAGAGGTTTGTCAAACATTGCAGCATAGAGGTTTTACAAGGCATTGTATTTACAAAGTTAAGAAACGCTGACATCGTGATCCATTCAAACCTGCTTCTGGCATTTGTAGCCGGCCTCCACACCAAGTTGCTCCGGCTTCATATGCCATTGGAGAGCCTGGGGAACATCGTGGGCACCCTGAAAGATACAAAGAAGAAAAGACATTAAAGGATTTCAGTATTGTACACATCTAACATCACTTGATGTTTCTTCTTGGAGTGTGTGTCTGTTTTAAGTACAGGTCTAGATGAACTGAAGAAGGTAAATAATACCTTAATGCCAACAGCAATGTCCTGGTATGGCTCAAAGGTGTGAGAAACTGCGCTCCAGCTTGAACACATGGCTGTAAAATAATAGATTAGTGAAACATGAAAACATAAGAAATAAAGAAGACAGAATGTTCAACTAACCACATAAAACAACATGGAATTCCTCAAACTGTCTGAGGAAAAACTGTAGACTAGAGTTTATACCGGTAGATATTAGATATTAGATATTAAATGTTTCATGGAATTGAGTTGCTACGTGGTTGGTTGCAATAGTGGCTGGGCTGGGTTATTATTATGGTATGGTCATTAAGATGTTCCAAGACAGATGCTATGGTATCTCTAGCAATTGCTAGGCTGTTGCATTATGATGTAGTTGCAGTAGTTTTGGAGGTAACTGATTATGGTTGTTTGCTATAGAATTAGGCTCTTGTTAGGCTTAACAACAGCCTAATTCTATATGTGTACGGTGTATAAGTGATAGTGTACACACTGTAGCATATATGTGTGTGACAGATGTACTTGTAGCTCATAGGTATCTACCATCTGTCCATTCAGTCTGTTCACCATTAATATAGAATTAATAAGGAATTTTAGAGCAAAACAGGTACATTATGCCAAGGTTCCCAAGAAGATGCTTACATCCAGACAGGCAGCTCTGGTGCATCGCTTGCAGGAAGTAGTTTAAAACCCCATACTGATGTCCCATCCCTGTAATATTAATAGTTAAATAAATAATTATGACGGCACATTTTACACTCTCGTTGTAAACATACATGCTTTAATTGCTTCAGCATTCAGAATTTCACTTACAGCTCTGCATTGGGCTTAATGACGCTGCCTGTGCTTCTGAGGACCGTAGCGATGTGCTTTTCCACATCAGGCAAAATCCATTTTCTCTCTGTTGTGTGTGAAAAAGGATAGTGATTAAAGCAAAGTCAGGAATATGCGAAGCCTGTGTGAGAAATGGAGCAGGATGCTGGACCTACATCTTCATGAATGTTCTCCAGTCAGCATGTAGCCAGAGGAGGTGCATAAGTCAAACACTGGAGCACAGAATTGGGGTAGCAGGTGTTGCCCCGGTTCACTAAACCTGCTCCAATGGGAAACATTTGGCTCCATTCAAGCTCAAAATGTCCAAATGCAAAAAAAGACCAGAGAACCATTTCTACAGAGCCTTCTCACTGCTTCATTAAAATGATCAAATCATAAACATTACAATTTTCAAAAACAAAATTTCTAAAGTTCTGAATGTTTTTTTTTTGTTTTTTTACAGAAATTAAATCTTTCTTTTTAGATTTTGGTATCAACCAGTATTAGAGTGAAGTCCCAACAAGATTGTGAAAACAACTGAAATATTTATTGATACAGTTTTTAACAACATTTACAGTTTAATGCACTACGAAACACAATGTACTAAAAATGTGCTTAACCGTACCATAATTTACCCCTGACAATACACCAAATCTCTTATTAAATGGCCTTTAATTTTTGAACTGATCCATAAATTTGACCTTAAAAGTGGATTTTAGGCATGAGTGTGAAAATCCTTTATCTTAAATTTAAGGCGTTAATTCAGGAGGTTCTATTATTTAAGGGGCAAATTTGAAAATGGCCATTTTATTATTCAGTTATAACACTGGTTTCTAGTATTTATTCAACAATGTAAGGTGCCGGACTCCCAAATAAGAGGAGGCACGGATGCAGGTTTCCATTTTGCAATTTGACTTTTATTTAAAGAAACAACCGACAGTATCATCCACCCCAAACTGAACTTAAATACACAAACCCAACCTCTTCCCACAAATAACATTCCCCATGTGCTTAACCCCTTAACACCACAGAGGTGGTCGTGATTCCCCCCACGTTTCACAAAGCAGAAAACCCCTCGACGACCTCTACTGGCCGTCCTGCACACATTACCCCCTTAAACCTTACAAACGATACTTAATACTGAATAAGTCAGACGACCCAGTCCTTCATTTTCTCCTGCAGAAGCTTCTTCGCTGGGATTTGGTGGACTAGATGATTCCCAGCAGCATCTGGGTGCAACACTTCCACAGAAACTTTGTGAGGACAACACACTGATTTTTAGATATTTGCAACGTCTAATAGGTTGAAATTAAATATCTGGGCACGAAATGTGTTTACATTCATGTTTTAAAAAATGTTGGAAGAATCTAAACTATTCGCAGCGATAGATTTATGTTTGCATGTAATCTGTCCTTTTTGCAAATCTCATAGTAATTCAGTCAAAGTCAAAGTCAACTTTATTGTCAATTCTGCCATGTGTACCAGACATACAGAGAATTGAAATTATGTTATTCTCAAACCCCTGGTGCATACACGTAACATTAAATACAAAAGGTACAATTTTAAAAATACAAATAAATACAATTATACAAATAATATATAAAAAATATGGTGCAAAAAGAGCAAGCTTGTAGTAAGGTGACAGTTATAACAGACAAAAAGTATTTTAGGTAGACTGAGGGTAGTAATTGGGTAGTAAGAGGTAGTTAGCAGAGGACCAATACTACACAAAGTGACTGATGCCGGTCGGTGGGGTGTGTGTGTGTGTGTGTTTTTGTGTGTGTATGCGTAAGTGTAAGTGTGTGAGTGTTTTGTGTGTGTGTGTGAGTCCCAATTCAGGGAGATCGTGGGGCAGAAGAAGGAAATGGGGCAGAGCCGGAAGAGAGTTTAGCTTCCTGACAGCCTGATGGAAGAAGCTGTCCTTCAGTCTGCTGGTCCTGGCCTGGAAACTCCGCAGTCTCCTCCCTCCCTGCATAGGGTGGGAGGGATCAGCTGCTATGCAGAGGGCTTTTTGGTGAGACATTCACAGCACTTCTGAGAATTCCTAAACTCTGTATTTACAAAGCAAAACACTATTAGTTTCATATGGCTGTTTAAAAAGCATGTTTTAACCCCATTCAGGCCTAAAGGGATTTGTGCTCAGTCTAGTATTTTATCCTCGCTTTGCCCTCCTTTGACACTTTTCTAGGATGCTCAACAAGTTAAAATATAGCAGAAATGAAATAAATAGTAGATAAAAATAGATTAGATTAAACATCAAGCAGAAGTGACCACGAATCCAACAGCAATAACAATTCAATTGTCCAATAAAATGTGGTGGCCTGTGCACCGCCCTTGACCTTCCGACTCAACCACTCAGTCTGATGGACTGTGATTGGAGAAGTCGTTGTATTTATCAAAAACGTAACCCCTCATCACTTCACTTAACTCATTCTAAAATCATTCTAAAATTCATTAAACAAAACTTTATATTTTTCTACATGAGGAGATCAGGTATCATTAGAAAGAATTTTCATGAATTTTATTATATGTTTGAACTAATTTCTTTAGTAATTTCTTTTCAAGTGCATAATCAAATAGCCTACGTGTAAAGAACCGATTCTAACAATAAATAATACGAATTTAGTGAAAAGTAGCTGACATACCTGTTTTGCAGGGTTTGGGCTAGGCCCCTTACTTCCAGTGAAGTGTTCAATCTTAATGTGGTGTGGAAGAACTTGACTCATTCGCCCACAGCCCCTTCCTTTGGGATGAACTGGAGCGGAGATCGCGAACCAGGCCTTCTCGTTCAATATCAGCGCCTGTCCTCTAAAATGCCCTACAGAATGAATAAGCACACATTTTCCCACAGAAACAGTCCAAAATCATGCGGACAGCCTTCCAACAAGAGTGGAAGCTGTTATAGTTGAACATGGGAGACAACTGGTGTAATGGTCAGGCGTCCCATTACTTTTGTCCACATAGTGTATGTTAAATTAAACGAATTATTCGAATTTATGGACTGAGTAACCCCAATAGGTGTTACTAATAAAACTATTATTTCTGCTCGGGAAAATATTTGAACATTTGGACATTTTCAAGTGAAATTTCGCGGTTTATTGTTTTTTCAGTCCTGAAAACATTTTATTTGTTTAGGGGGCGTGGCGTACGTCCCTTGCGTCATCCGTACGTAAGAAATCTACGGAAGCTGAGAGTCGTGTGTGTTTACCCTTTTGGAAACTAGCTCTGTATTTGGTGTAGCTTCGGTGAGTCCAGTGTTTAGATTAGTTTTCCTCTCATTTGTGACTTCATTATATCGTTAACAAAAAAAGGCCATTCTGAAGAATAACGGGTGTCAGAAAGAGATACATTTGATCAAGTTCAGACCCACTTGTCGTTAGTATCGGAGGTAACTGGGTTCTAGCAGATATGCTAACAGGAGATCCATATCAGAGGTAATTATTGTGTTTCTCCAGATTCAAACTGTAATTAATCGATTGAAGTCTGTTTTATTTTAGCTGTCCTCGATGGCGGCCGGCGTGTCGGAGTCGGAGCGAGCGAGTCTGCGGGAGCGGCCGGCCGGATCTGTGGCTGTGGAGGAGCAGGACCGGAAAGTAGAGGCTGGAGAAGAAGCTCTGCAGGGTAAAGACAGAGATGTTGATGGAGAATCCGCAAAAACGGGAGAAAACGAGACGACTGATGACCTAGAAGAGCAAGCAACAGAGAAGGAGGTCCTCAGGAGACGCCCTGATGAAGAGCTGGACCCCCGAATACAGGTCAGTATTAATATAAAACAGCCCACACTCTGAAACCACCCATTTAACAAACTCCCACGAAACTGACTCTGTTGATGACTAGGTAATGTCGCAATCATAATTACAGTATGTGGTAAAAAGTATTGGGACACACCTGTTTTCCAGGGTTTGGGGTAAGCACCTTATTTCAGTGAAGGGCAATAATCATAATACTTAAACATACCAAGACAGTTTGGACAACGCCATGCTTCCACTGGACACAGAGTTTGCGGCAAGAACCTTTTCTATTGCAGAGACCGTGCCCAAGCTACGTAAAGACATGTTTGGATGAGTTCAGTGTGGAAGAACGTGACTGGCCCGCCCTAACCTCAACTCCTTCCAACACCTTGTGAGCCAGGCCATCTCAGAGTCTCCCCTCATAAATGCTTCACAATGAATGGGCACAAATTCCCACCGAAACCTCACAATCTTGTGGAAAGCCTTCCAAGAAGAATGGAAGCTGTTATTGCTGCAAAGGGAGAGCAATTCCATGTAAAAGTCAATGTATCTGAATGCAGTGTCACTAAACTAAACAGTGTCGCACTAAACAAAGCAGACAAACAGCAGCAGATAAAGTGGAGGACAGAAGGGAGGTGCAGAACCGATAGAATAGGTATGTTGGGTTTCGAAACAAGTGAGAGAGGGGATGTATGACAGATTCAGCAGAAGGGAATTCCACAGTTTGGGAGCCAGAATTCCCTTAGATGTTACAAAAAATATCCACTTCCCATCTGTCAAAGTATACCTCTTTGAAGTGAGTTCAGCCACTTTAAGGTGCACACACAGCTTGTGTAGTCTCCATAGAAAAATACAGAATGAGATCTACTGGATCAAATGCAATTGGGATGAGTTGGAATGATGGTTGTGATCCAGAAATAATCCTCTACCACTAATACCTGACCTCAGTAATCCTCCTGTGGCTGTATTTAGTCAAATCATCACACACCAATGTTCCATCAACCAGTGTAAAACAGGTGCATACAGCAGTATGGTGGTGGGGTTTTTTTGATAGCTGCCCATGTTGCCAGCATTTTCAGTGTATTGTTCATTGAGATGTAAGCAGATTAAATACATTTTTATAAAGATGACTGAGATTGTTGTGCTCCATCCAGGAGGAGCTAGAGCGCCTGAATGAAGCCAGTGAAGAGATAAACCAGCTTGAGCTGCAACTAGATGTAAGTTAAATATCTGTATATATCAGTCCAGTTATCAGTTAAGAAGTGTTTTTTTTTTAAAGAAAAGTGGTGGGGAAACCAATACAATGACTTTAACCTATGAAGGATGAATCGCAGTCTTTTAAAGTTACATTTCTTAAGCCTGAAGATTTTGAAACTTTTGAAAACTTTGCAGTGATTTTATTGTTATTCTTTCAGGAAGCAAGGTCAAGCTACAGAAAGATTCTCACCGATTCAGCCAGAAGGCTGAAGGCACTGAGTTCTCAACTGGGCACCTGCATTGAGAAAGCCAGACCTTACTATGAAGCACGGAGATTAGCTAAAGAGGTAATCAAAAAGAAAAAGTTCTGGGATTGATTCTCGGCCAGGGCTCTCGAGAGTCCTTTCTGTGTAAATGTGTATGTTCTCCATGTCTCTGGATAAGTTTCTGCCAGGAGTCTTTTTAGCCCACCTCACATGATCATGGCTAGGGTATGTCTTTTGTACTCAAAAGTATACGAAACAAAAATGTTTAAGGACAAGGCATAAATAAGCACTTAATTTAACAGGTGTTGTTTAGGTGTACGTAGCATGCAGTAACTTGGTTGAATAGAGGACGTTGATTTAAGTTTAGCTTTGCCGGTTTAAGAAACAGACTACTTAAATGCCGTAAATGTCAGGTAAATGCAGTGAATGTAAATTTCTGTATAACTATGAAAAGATCTGGAATGCAGACTCTTGATTTATAACCAGCTGCCTGGACCTGTCTCATAAATCTTTGGGATTATGTAGGCCCAGCAGGAGACCCAGAAGGCAGCGCTCAGCTATGAGAGGGCTGTTTCCATGCACTCAGCTGCACGAGAGATGGTATATGTAGCTGAGCAGGGCCTGGCAGCAGACAAGACTTTGGATCAAACCTGGCAAGAGATGCTCAATCATGCCACTTCAAAGGTAATTGCACTATAAACTAAGATACACCCTTGAACTGCATTGTTCAAAGTCCAGAATTTTAATCTTGGTTTTGTTCTTCATTCTTAATTCTTAGTCCATTTCATTAACGTTTGAAAATTTCCGGCCAGTTTTTGAAAATATATGTTAATTTAATAAAAATAAGCCTTTAAAATATTGAGGAAAGAAATACATTAGTGTATGTTTACTACTTTCGTGAGGAGTGGAGTTGAAGCTCAATGCACCAGAAAAGACAGCACTAACTAACAATTGTTTTCCGTTAACGAGTTGTTAGTCAGTGAGGCGAAGGCTGTTTTGTCATTGTCAGGTGAACGTCGCAGAGGAGGAGCGACTGCGGAGTGAGCGAGAGCATATGCGCGTCACTCAGCTGTGTCAGGCAGCTGAAGCTCATGTGCAGACCTTGCAGAAGTCTCTCAAGAGGGTTATAATGAAGTCTAAGCCTTATTTTGAGCTCAAGGCTCAGTTCAACTGCATTCTGGAGGTCAGTTTGATTCCATTCTACAATGTTTGACAGATTTAGACATGCACTGTGATCTGGTGAGACAGAAAGGTAGATCTTGAGATTTCTTTTATTCCAGGATCTTTCTGGGCATAAATCATTTTATTTAGCTGAGAAGTATTTCATATTTCGACTGATTAAAAACCAATCTACAGAAGCACATGTGTGAGGAAATATTTAGATTTTTAAGTCCCAGTTTCTTCAAAGCATTGCGTTAAGGTCGTCTTTACTGTGTCTTTATATATCTTTCCTATCCACTGTTCAGGGTGCCTTGTTCAGTTTGTCTGATCCTAATTCTTGTGCTGTATTTAGCTACTGCTCATGTTTGCTGATCCTGTGGTGAGACTTGCTGTCTTGTTTTCAGGAGCACAAACTGAAGGTAAATCAATTAGAAGAACGTGTGACTGAAGTAAAGAAAACCTACTCAATCACTCTACGGTGCCTGGAGAAAATTAGTGAGGAGATCCATGCCCAGAGAGGAGAGGAGCTTTCACAAGAAGGGTCTAGAAAAGCCTTTGATGCACGGAGTCCTCCTGTAGGAGCTGAAGCTGTCGTTACTACGAGGACTGAAGACAATATCTATGGAGTCCACACCAAGTCAAACGATTGGGTGGATGGCCACGAGAGTGTGACGAAGACCACTGACTGGGTGGAGAAACACAGAGAGTCTGGCTGGTGGGAGAATAGTGAGGGGCCGCCAGTCGGGCAGGTAGCTGGTTCAGACTCGGTCTCAGTTTTCAGCTTTAAGACCATCGCTTCTGACTTAGAAAAGTGTGACTCTGTGGAGCACCTGGGCCAGCTGAGCGACACTGTCAGTCTCTCAGGAGAAGAGGAAGACAAAGGGAAAAAGAATGGAGAACTGAAACAGAAAAAACTGGACGTTTCAGGAAAGGAGAAGCAGGAGCAGTTCTTCAGGCAGCACCAGAGAAGTGTGAGTTTGTGAGTGTGGAATGGCTGAGCTGGAAGAAACAGTTCTGTCCTTTTGAAACGCACCTGTGTCGTTTATGTGATTCACCCCAAAACTCTAGTGTTAGAATAATACTGCAGTCTTACAAGACTAAAGTGGAAGACCTTTAAGTGTAATGTAAACGACAAAACATTTTTCGTCCCATTTAGCCCTTGAGTTCAGAAAACAGGCCTCAGAAATTTCTGAACTGTGTGAAGTTAGAGCACAAATCCCAATATGGATGTGGTAAATGTAATAATTATTATATAAAGATATTTTATCATACCTTACTGAATTATATCTTTTGAAATAATTGGATTTGAGAATTATTATTCCTACACTCCTACAGGGAGAGGAACTTTGCAGATAATTGTAATTACTGTGACAGTCACAGGTGTGAAGATTGTAAAAGGTTTTCAAGTTTAACTTATTTCCTGCACATTATATTGTTTTGGAATACAATATAATAAGTAGTTGTGATGCAGGTGTTTTGGTGACCATTGCTGTTAATAGTGACTGCCATTTATCTGGAATACACAAGATATGGGATGAATGGTGGTTTGGAGGAGCTGATTTGGTGGGGAAAGTAGTGCTGCATGTTGTAGTGACTCCCCATTAGGTTTTAACTGAGTTTAATCATAAAGGGCTGCCCAAGTGTATTGTGTGGAAGTTGCAGTAATGGCTGGAACATTGTTCAGGTATTTTGCGGAATGCATCATCATGTTCTGGGTGAATCACTACACACAGTGACAAAAAAAGTGATGCTGACAAAAAGAATCGTTCACTTCTCCTCGTTCCCCTGACTGTTTTATTTAAAGCAGTTTCTTTCAGCTGAAGTTTAGAATCCTTTATTCACTTAAGCAGCATTTGCCTTGTTGCCTTTTTATCGTTTTTTATATAGTATTTAAATGCATTTGCGTGAACACAAACACACGCTCACACTGACAGGGAAAATATAGAGGGTTGACAAAATAATTATAAACACATTAATAAACTGATTAAATTACAATATTATTACGTTTACTGGTATGACCAGACGATTTCTTTATATAAAAGTATGTATAAATGTGTAAATAAACACCTAATGTGTCTAATTTAGTAGTGGGGCAAACCTTGTTATCTGACTGATGGGCCATTTTATCCCAAATCTCTGGCATTCAGTCGATCTTTAGAGGTATTTGGACTGTAGCCTCTAATGCACAGCCATGGTTCTACGTTGAAAAGTTAACCAGGGCTAGAGGGAGGCTGACACCAAATAGGCAACATGGGCTGTATGGGAATATTTCTAATAAAGTGGCTAGTGCTTATATAATCCAGTTGTAAATACTAAAATAGCTGTCATTACAGTTAAGGTGCAAACATGCAAATCATCTTCTCTGCATGAGCAAGCTGCAGAAACAGACTGACTAGAGTAAGTGGATACTTAAGTGATTATAGCTGCTAAAAAGTAATAATTGGCTGCTAATGAATTCAATTAACACCTCCTTAACCTTAGAAGAGCTGTGTGTCATGATTTGCGCGAAGCTGATGTCTATGGTATTTGCCATTCAAAATTGTCTGGAAATGTGAGGGAGTTTTGGAGCCATTTGAAATGTTTTTATCAGCAGTTTTGAAGAAAATGGCACGCTTTTCTTCATGCATTGCTGCGGGTCCCATTATTTTGTTCAACTCCTGTTTATCTCTCACTCTTATAAGATGGCTGTTAAAGCAATTGTGTTTTAACTGACAATATGATAAAGGTTTGCTGGCACTGCTGTACTATGGGGGAAAAATACATGCAGCACTCTACTAATCCTGTTTTTTCTGCATAGGAATGAGGGCATGCCATTCAGAAGCATGATGCTTCCGCCTACACAGGCTTGGGAGTTATTTCACAAAGCAGGATAACTTAAGACTGATGTCAAGTATGTTCAATAGAGCTGAGGGACATTTTTATTGGGTAATCCTCAAGCGGGATCCTGTCTAGCTCAGAAATCCTGCTATGTGAAATGCATCCCTAGAATCACATAGTCAAAAAATAAACTTGCAATACTGACCCACTGCCTCATGTTACAGTGATGGCATTCTTATAAGCAGCTATTGCTTGTGGTTTAGAATCATTTCCTACAAATTATATTGGCCTTAAATGGTGTTTTATTCTATCTTTATTTGATTTTAGACCATGTTCTAACTGTCTACTAGTGGATTATTAACCTATGTAGTTTTAGTTTAAAATCAATGGAATGATGTCATCGTATACAGTGCAAACTATTTATACTGGAGTAAGTATTAAAACATCGGTTTGTGTGTATCCATCAAACGCTTCTCAGTGGGCTGTAGGCATTGTTTTGCTTGCACTTTACATCTGATCTTTTAGTATAAGATTTAGTAGATGTATTTATTAATAGTTTCTTTTGTGTTTGGACTGACCATGATGTGTTTTTTTTTGCCTGATTTATATTTTATAATTTAATATCATAATTTACTAACTGACTCTTGAAAATCCGATTTTCATGCTTTGGTTAATAAAGCATGTTATAGTTGTATATTTTGGAATGTATTCTGTCTATATATGTTACTTTTTTGTCCTTGTTTTCTTAACACATTTCTACGTGCTGCATTTTGATAGCCTTCTCTGTGATGAAAATGTTCTTCATGAAGATGTGCATGAAAATTGCTTATGCAGATTCTGACGGAACAATAAATTACTTGTTTAAACTGTGTGAACTTTTTTTTTTTTTAAAAAAGCATGTGTGAATTATAGCCCCCCCCCTTTGTTTTTGTTTTTCTATTTGTTTTGTTTGTTAGTTTATTTATATTTATTTATTTATTGCGTATTTCACTTCATGCCAGACCAGAAGTATATTCCAGCTGAAGAAACCATTAGTTGAGGTATACCTGAAGACCTTAGACGGTTCAGTTTCTCAGGACACACAACCGAATCCATCCCTGTACAGTTTTGCAAAATGAACGAATGGCAGTTTAGTCCGGCCTGTAAACCTCTGTGCCAATTCAGAGCCAGAGGAGGTTTAGCAATTTATTTTACTGACGTATTTCTATCTTCTCAGTTGAGATCGTCCAGAGCACCAAGTTCTTTGATGTTCATATCACGGAGAACCTCACCAGGACCCTCTGCACCAGCTCCGTCACCAAGAAGGCCCAGCAGAGTGTCTAAGTCCTGCAGAGACCGAGTAGAGCATCCTCACCTTGTGTTATAGAGGGGCTAGAGAGCATTCTCTGTTGCTGCATCAAAGCCTGGCATGGGAATTGTTCAGTTTTGGATGGCAAGACCCTCTTGATGTTTGCAAGGACAGCTCAGAAGATCATCAGAGCCTGTCTCCCCTCATGCACATTTATGTCACATGCTGCATCCACAAAGCCACCAGCATTGTGGATGACTCCACTCGCCCCTCCCACATTTCCTCGCTCTGCTCCCATTTGACAAAAGGTTCCGTAGCATACAGGTGTTCACAGCCAGAATGGGAAACCGTTTCTTTTGTCAGGCCATCAGACTCCTCAGTCACAGCTGAAACATGAACTGTACCCCCAACATACACACCCTCCTCCCTGGAACTTCCCTCTCCTCTTCTTAACATGATGCATGCACACTGATCTTTCCTGCTTTAAACCAACAACACAGACCTTAACTGCATCTGTGAATACCCCTCTATTTATTATACTGCACATTCTGTGCCCTGCTGCTGCTATGTATGCACAATTATACTTCTTGCTATCTATCTCTGTTCTGCGTTTTTGCACATGTAACTCTCTGTTCTGCATTTTTGCAAACAATCTGCTGCTAGAATACAGTATCTGTCTTAATACTATATTCATTCAGACTAGTGTGGTGGCTATTATCGACGGCACCGAGTCTCTTGTTTGATCGCTCTTTTGTTTTTCTTGCACTCTCTTTGTGCTCTTTTGGTGGTCTCTTTCTGTTCTTGTGTTGTCTCATGGTCCTGGATGCATGTTTTGTTTCACTGTGTACAGTGTATGTGGTAGTAATGACAATAAACCCTCTTAACTAATGCTCTGTTGGCCATTCTGTCCATCCCCACTTCCTTTCAGGCTTCATAAAAAGACAGCTATTGAGATTCTCATCAGCAGCATGTGTTCAAGTATAATGGCAATCATCCATCCTTAGCATTCCCACCCTCCCTGAAGACCAAGTGCTTCTATCCTGGAACCATCTGTGTACCTGTAAGAACAACGACTCTCCCATGTTCATCACCTTCCACAGCCTGCGCTTCCCTCCAGAAGACCAGAAGTAACATCACTACCATAAACATTCATCTTCAAAACAGCTGATCCTGGTGTTTCTGTTTGAAAATCAATCGTCATCTGAAAGCATTTTAGCAGTAATTTTAAATATGTTTTCTATAAAATTGCTATATTTAATTAACCAGGAAGTTCACTGAGGTCAAAATCTCCATTTCAAGGAAGGCCTGGCCAAGAAAACCCATTTTAATAAAGTACAAAACAAACTAGGATTTCAAATACACAAAACAAAGCCCAGCTTAGGAACAGCAATTGCCCATTTCACTGTTTTTATCAGAGCTGAAGATCATTAGGAGGGCTGAAGGTTAGTTCATGATCAGTTCTGAGTCCTGGACAGAGCAACACCTCAGGGGAGAAGATCAGAAGAAGACTATAAATGAAAGACAGGATTTTGTGGTGAATGGCTTTGGTATTCTGGTGGTTAGGGCATTGCCCCATGCAATCAGAAGGTCATGGGTTTGAATCCTAGAACTACTAATGGCACCACTGAAGTACCCTTGATCAAGGACTTGTCCCCACAAACTGCTCCCTGGACTCTGTGTGGCCGGTTGCTCTTGCTCTCTACTTCACTTGATGAATGGGTTAAATCCAGAAAGAGTTGCACGGTTCACACTGTGTGCTGTGGTGTATTCGTGTGTGAGTATAAGGGCCACATTACTTTACTTTAAATAGAAATAGAAGCTGCTGTTCCTTAGGCTTAATGAAGGCCAGGAAACCAGATCATAAAGTATCTCAAACATCATAACATTCATAAGTATATAATGCTTTATAGTGATTTATAGTAAATGTAATATTAGTTAATGCTTTAAAACAGTAAGGTTAGTTTTGGAAGTGCTTAGTATCAGATAAAGGAATGTTATCACCTGACCCTGAAGGACACTAAACAGTATGGATTTGTTGAGTGAGATAACATATAACATACAGTACCGTGCAAAGGTTTTGGCGCACCTCTCGTTTCTTCATATTTTGCTTCCAAAGATCCAAGATTTCTTGTATTTTTAATGTAGTCTCGAGGAACAGTTCTCCAGGCTTCCTGAAGAACTTCCATTTTCCAGTCCCAGAACCAGTTTCATAGGAATGATTTTTGTTTGTCAAGACACACACTGACCTACATACGAATCATTCTAGCAAAACAAAGCACAGTTGTGAAGTTGTGAACCAGTGAAGAAACAGGTGCAAATGATTCCAAGTGATTCAAAGCAAAATATGAACAAATGAAGGAGCAGGCTTATGCTATCATTTCTTATAGCTTCAATTAAAAATAATATAATAGCAAATAAAAGATTTTTTATTGAGATTGTGTACATTGGGATCAGGATCTGAGTGAGAGTGAAATTCTCATCTCACACAGCAGAATCTTCTGCTCCCCTCAATTATTGATCAGTCCGGTATAAATAGACGGAGCGAGAAGAAGAAGGAGGAGGAAGAGGCGGAGAGAAGTGGAGGCATAAGAAAAAAAAAGAGCAGAAACACGATATTGATCACGATATTCTATACTGATCACCATTCAGCAACCAGACGGATCGATACCCTCCAAATAATTTATTTTGGCTTCTTATAATATATATTTTATTTTATTTTTTAAAGCATTGCTACGTAGGTTACGTGTGACGTCAGAGAGGAGGGAGGAAGAGGAGGAAGAGGAAGGAGGGCGGAGAGGAGTTTGTGTGTGTTTATGTGTGTGTGTGTATGTGAGTGTGTGTGTTTTCAGATTGAAGTGATGTGTGTGTGTTTTTAACCAAACCGCGGTGTGTGTGTGTGTGAGGCCTCATCCGAACACACTGGAGAGTCAGGAAACGACGAAGAGGGTGATGATGGTGATGGTGATGGTGATGATGGTGTGAGGATCCTCCGCGCGCCGGTGAAGGTCGTCGCCCCTCGAGCTCCTGGTTCGGTTCTCATCTGTGAGTAGAACCCGGTCTCGCGCTACAGTTCGGATCCTTCGATCGTTTTGATCTCGGAGCGCGCGGAGTAAATCCGGCCGCTCTTTGAACATGGCCTGACCCGCACTGACCTTTAGGCTTCAGTCCTGAACTCGAGTCGGTCCTGCGCGCACGGGGGCAGGTTCCTCTGAAGAGGCATAAAAACACAATTTTATAGTTTTATGATGTTCTGATTGAGAGTCATGCGATATATTGGAGCCAAAGTCTGTTCTGAAAGGTTGGAAAAAAACATCCTCAGCACAAGCTGTTGTTGTTGCTGTTGTTATTAGCAGCAGTAGTATAAATAATAGTAGTAGTAATGACTGACTGGAAAACAAAACATCCACAGCACAAGCTGTTGTTGTTATTTTTATTATTTTGAAGTAGTAGTGTCATTTAGTATATGTCATTTTATTATCATTATTATTATTATTATTATTATTATTATTATTATTATTATTATTATTATCATTATCAGTAGTAGTAGTAGTAGTATCAGTAGTAATAGTAGAAGTAATAATATACTGGAAAAAAACAACAACCACAGCACAAATTGTTGTTGTTCTTTGTCGTCTTCTTCTTCTTCTTACTATTATTAGTAGTAGCAGTAGTAGTGTATTTTAGTGTGTTATAGTTATTAATTATGGTGTTATTATTATTATTATTATTAGTAGTAGTAGTAGTA
>JBBPDB010088276.1:0-26776 GCA_037974465.1 Brachypetersius altus
ATCCTGAGTGTGTTGGGAGGAGGATGCTGAGGAGAGACTGAGTGTGTTGGGGGAATGATGCTGAGGAAAGACTCTGAGTGTATTGGGAAAAGGATGCTAAAGATGGAGCTTCAGGGAAGAGGAGAAGAGGAAGGCCTAGTAGGAAGTTTATGGATGTGGTGAGGGAGGACATGCAGGCAGTTAGTGGAAGAGGGAGATGCAGAAGAAGACAGAAGGAAATGGAGACAATTGATCCACTGTGGAGCCAGGAGCATCAAATTGAAGAAAAAGAAGATACAACAGATCCTCTGTTAAGGAGATTCATTATAATATAATATCAGTGAAGGGATCTGAGAGGCAGGCTGCCTGTGCAGAGTAGCTTTATTTGTGAAGATCTAACACTCACAGTTCTCAAAGCAGGCAAAGCTCAGTAAAATGTCACGTATTAAATGAATTCACAATCAGAAGAAAACAAAAGAAAACAGATCAAAAGTAAAAAAAAAAAAATAGAACTGGCAAGTGAAAATATCAATTCCATTAATAAAATGTGCTGGAAAATGCTTAATGTCATATATTTAGCAGAACATTTGTTTCATTACTTTGCATAAAATAAACCAACATCTATAATAAAAATAACAGTGATTTTAATATTAAAATTGCATTCAGTCAGAATGGACATGAAATAACAAGACCTGATCTAAGATCAGTGTTTCTAGCCTGAGATTAGATACCAAGCCATTAACCCTCATCTCCTTCAAACTGTTGCACTCAGGGTTTGGGGTGGTCATTCCAGAGGCTGCTGCAGTCCGTCCCTATTCAAGCAGACAATGGCTGGTGTGAGTGCACGGCTGGAGACAGACTGAGGCCTGGATGGGGGAGGTTTAGCTGTGGTTTTAGATATGACTAATCAACCTGCGTGGCTCATTACTGCAGAGTGAAGTGGCTTACACAACATAATAGAGCACCTGCCAGCACTCACTCAGCCTGCGAGCTGCATTGCTTCTATATGATCCAGTTCTCTTTGTCCTGCCTGAGCCAGCATGCATTAGCGTAATGTAAAAGAAACACCAATCTAAATGAGGCCCATAAACAACAACAGTATTACATGCCAATACAAGCAGCTTGAAGTATCATTAAGACACCTTGGTAACATCCTGACGTGAGAGCTGATTTAAACTGTAATGGTCATTTTCACCACTTCAGCGGATGGTTTTGCATTAAAGAGAGTGGAAGAGGAGTAAACATAAAGTTGACCATTAGATTAGAAAGTGCTGAAGGTTAGAATGACTGGTCCCATCGACAATATTTCTTTCTCTGTGTGTGTGTGTGTGTGTGTGTGTGTGTGTGTGTGTGTGTGTGTGTGTGTGTGTGTGTGTGCTCTCATCCAGGTAGCATTGTCTCAATAAAAGCTTAAGACCTCCAGGCTAAAATGCTTTTAAGGATGCAAATTCAGTTTTTTTATTCTCTTCATTACGAAATACAGCACAGAACACTCACACATGTGGGAGTCTTCGGGACATACAAACATGAGATGATTGTAATATTGTGATCCAATTTCATGCACTAAGAGTCAAAAATGTCTTCATTTGAAAAAAAACAAACTAATTAAGCAACACAAAAAAAGAAGATGAACAGTTAAACACACACACATGCACACACATTTTATCCTGATGCAGCTGTATACATATTAGTTCTTATTGGTGTGTGTGTGGGGAGGGTGGACTGTTGTTCTTATATAATTGAAAGTATGTTTACAATTTGTATTAGTCGGTAATGTAAATGAAGACAAGATTTTTCCCCATGCGAGGATATGTTTCTATTGAGCTATTCTACTAAAATGTGAGGTCAAATGTGAAAATAAAACCTAACGTGCCTGCTCATATGCATACATAAGCATCAACAGTCTTAATATTTGTCCTAGAAACAAGCCTTTGAATCAAAATGTCTTTAAGGCTTCTTACATGTTGATTTCTAATGACATGTTGGAAACTATTCAGTTATTATTGAATAAAATAGCAAAAAGCAATGCATTTTAGTAGACTTGCACTGTCACTGGTGAAAACTGGGTCAATAGTGGGATTAAATCTGGATAAACACTTCTGTAGGTCTCTGGACAAATTATATTTCTGTACTTAAAGACCGGGTTCTTTAAGCAACGACCAACATACTGTACAAAGCATTATACATTCAACTAGACTTCCTTCGTCACTGACCCTTTCTTCTTCTGTTCAGTAGAGCATTTGCACAACTGCCAATTAACTTCATAACACAGAGTGTTAATTAAACCCTACATTACCCTGTAGTGCATCCACAGACCCAATCTCAAGTGTCTCAAAGCACTAAATCTGTCTGTAAATGCTTGTCTGGCCACTTCAGTGTCAAAACATCGACAATGGCCCCTCCATCATTTCACCCTCTTTCCCTCTCTCTCTCCTCCCTCTCTCTCTCTCTCTCTGTAATCTGATTTGAATAATTCAAAGGCCGGGTCATGCAGAGACTGTATGTTGTGTGTGTGTGTGTGTGTGTGTGTGTGTGTGTGTGTGTTTGTTGCATAATGCAATGCTTGTGTCAACCTCATTTATTCATATCTTTGCCAAATCGACCGCTTCACTTTCCAAATGAAGGTGAGGTTTATTTTAGGCCTATTTATTACTTTTCAGGACAAACCACTCAGGCAGGAATACAGCAGAGAGTGTCAGGAACAGTTAGAGTTCATTATGGCTTCAAGGACACATTTAAGATCAGAGTGTTTATGAAATAAAGCAGATTTCAGAGGTACAAAGGCCTCCCTGGGAAGTCCCATATGCTTTATTATCACAGTATATGACAATTTAAATGAAGAATGATTAGTGAAACGTGCTCCTTAGGTCAAGTAACTATTTGTCTACGTAGAAAAAAAATAATATTTTCAGTTACGTGCTAAATGGTGGTAGCAGCCTAGTGGGTACCACACTTGCCTGTAAATCTGATGGCCACAGAGTTGGAGGGTCAAACCCCCCAACTTTTTGCCATTGCATCCTTGAGCAACACACTTAACCCTCAGTTGCTCCAGGGGGACTGTCCCTGTAAGTAATGACTGAAAGTTGCTTTCGATAAGGGCATCAACCGAGTGCCACTTTACCTTTACCTAATGTTTAGAACAGAGTTGACGTTCAGAATGTTACTGTAGTTAAAGTGATAGCTTGACTGCACGCCTCATTTTCTACATATTCAACTCAAAATGATGTTGAGAGTCATCTCAAATATACATTTATGTAGTCTGTGACACTGTATGACACGCTGTTATGTATAAAATGGACAAAAGTACACATGATGCTGTTTTTAGCTGAGCAACATTCTTCTATGCTTTTTTCTTAATATTACAGTACATTACAATGTCCATTCCAGTACATCCCCACAAAAGAGGGAGATGTTGTTAAGCCAACTGCAGTCAAATTGCTACAGTGCTTGAAGTTCCAGGTAGTAAACGCAGCAATGTTTTGCTAACATGGTTGTTATTATGCTATATTATATTGCAGGCACCAGCATTTAAAAGTTAAACAAAGGTGAAAATGGCCTTAGCTGATAGGATCAAAATGCTCTCAGGACATTTGAGATTAGCTAAGCTCTCATGTTTTAGGTTCCAGTGCAAAACTAAAGAAGTGAAATTTGGTCTTGATTGATCTTCTATTTGGTAAAAGGGGAAAAATATATTTTGTTTTTCCACTCTGTTGGAAACAATTTTGAAACAATTTGAAACTGTTACATTTACAAAGAATGTAAAGTCTCTTCTGTAAAGTTACATTTCGGAATGAAAAGGTTTTGTTTTGTTCTGTAATTATACATATTAACTTTAAGCTCTAGCTTAAATATGGACATTTGAAACTAACCACTGCAGTTTTACAGTGTCTCCTAAACTTACAGTCTGCTTCTGAACATTACTGGAGAAGCTTGTTAAGCCAGATATCTGTTCAATTCAATATGTTTTCAATGCAGGATATATTCCAGCAACAGAAACATCAGATAATTGACCAGTTAACAGAGAGACTGTTAACAGCACCAACAAGCCCCACAACATTACCTCAGAATTTAACATTGCTTACAAGTTAATGGGAAACAGAAGATGAAGTATGTTACCATGAAGAACATCGTAGCTGTAATTTGTTTGCAGCAAACAGAATATCATCAGATATTTCATCAGACTGATGAATAGTCCATGAGGAGAGAACACGGGGGAGGGTGGGAGCCTTCTATAATGGAAAAATTATGTTAATCAAGATATTTACATAGACTGAATATTAAGTACTTTCAAGTATTTCTATCATGATCATTTATCATTCATGTCTGGTACATATTTTCTACCAATATACCCCATTCCAACTATGGGTTGAAAAAACACATTCCCTATTAAAGCATATACTACTGCAGCGCAGTTATTATCATTACAAGTGCAGGATTAATAGGTGTAGGAATAGGAATGATAAGGTTTTTGTTAAAAATCTCCAGCAGTAGCTATGCAGTTTGGGTGGTAACTGTGGGAGGGGGGGCTTTGAGCTAAAAAGAGCCACAGTGTCTCTCTGCTGGATGGTGACAGTGATAAGGTCTGCCATCCAGCCCTCTGCAGGGGCTCTGCAGCTCCGCTCTAACTACACTAGCGAGGCCACAGCTCTGATGGAGATTAAGAATTGCCATGGAGACGGTGGTAGCCGTGCCTGTGGCTGTGTAGGAGGCAGAGGCCATTGTGTAATGTCAGCAGGAGTATGGGGCTAGTGGAAGGGGGGGCGAATGTTTCAGAAGTCAGAAAGTCAGCCAGAGCCAGCCTACAAATTGTCCACTAAACGCACTGCAATTAGCTCAAATTAGAAGCCCAATTATTTTGATTCCATAATGTCAACTGCGAGATCAGTCATATTCGCAACCAAAAGCATTTGCTAAGGCTGAGAATTGTAACACTCAGAGTCAAATAACAGATATGCTCTAAAAGTCTTTAAAATGTGTTATATTAAATTAAGTATATTCATAGATTCATTGTGATTCAGAAAGAAGCATATAATGGCTGTATTGTGTGATGCGACTGTAACTCATGTATCAGAATTATGAACCAGTTACACCTGAGTGCTACTATTTGTATCTTTCATTATAAAATAGCCCTTCATTCAACACAATGTTTAAAAAAACAGCAAATGGGTTATTCTGCACATTTATTTATGCCACTAGTGATTTGTGTGTGTGCGACCTGAGGTGGACTTGTGCCCCAGCCCACCCTGTCTCACGCCCGTTGACCTCTGGATGGGCTTTGGGTACCTGCGACCCTCATAAGGATTAAGCAGTTACAGAAAATAAATGAACGAATAAAGGATTTATGTTACTATGTTACTTAATAAAATTAGTCACCTGTATGTGTCACTGTTGAGGCAGACACACCACACTACACCAACAAGAATCCTTTGGCAAGACACCTAACTCTCTCACCTTGTTTTTCAGGGTTTTTTCAGGCTTCACTTCCCGTAGTCCCTGCTGATGCAACGTCCATATAGTGTATGTGTAAAAGTTTTGATTTTTGTTCAAAGTTTTGTTACAGTAAATGAAAACAAGCCAGTTATGCAGGTTAGTTCCCATATCTAAACAGTATAGATCGGAGAAGTGGATTATTATTCAGTTTGAACAATATTTACCCAAAAAATTTAAGTGATATTAGGTTTTTAATGTAGTATTCAAACTTTTGATACACTGCATAACACTGTAACTCTAGTACAGAAGTGAAAATATTAAATCGGTTTACACTGTAAAACACTGTAGTCAGTAAACACTATGACAAGAACACTTCAGATGTGAAACCATCAAAGTTTTGCGGTTATGCATCAAATATTAAGCATGTCTTTTGGTTCTCTGTGGGTGGCTTGCTTGACTTTCTTAAGCGCTTCTCAATATAGCTCTTTTCATATAGACGTTTTATCTTGAAAATATGAGTAGGTGTGGGTTCAACTTACAGGCCTTCCTGCCTCTGTGATTTAAGATTATTTTTTTTCTTCAATTACAGCATAAAACTGCAATTATTTTCTTTAACAAAAAGACATCTAACAGTTCATGCACAGTAGAACAAAATGCAGTGGTGTGTTGTCCATTTAAATATGTATTAAAGGTTTTACAGGGTTGAAAAAAACACAATGCTGGGTACAATACAATGTAAGGCACCATATGGAGAGCAAGAAAAGAAGAGAGGTCAAAGAAAGCACTTCAAATCATATGAATGCTATGAAAAATAAAGCAATATTGCAAACCCTTAATGCAGTACATTTTACTGCTTGGCACACTCCCTATATATCACACGGAAAAATCAAACAGCTCTGCACTACAGGTTAATAAAGCGTATATGAGGTGCCAGCACATTGCCATGAAAATGGTTTTTATGGGGTGGGAGTGCAGAGCGAAGAGAAATATTTAATGTAGGGCTCCCTAGTGCACTCACACCAGGAATAATGCACAGGCATAATGCAAATAAACACCTCTGAGTGCACATCAAAATGCAAATATAAGAGGTGGCTGTGTTTTGTGTCTATAAATTTATTAAATGTTTAATAAAGTCCACAGAACCACTGGTGGGCCCATATTAACTCTGTAATCAAAAGACCTTATTCTGAATAAATATTACGAATTACAATTAAGATTTTGATAAGTAACTGAATAGTAAGATGACAGTTTAAGATGTCACAAAAATTATACAATAAATTAATAGAAAATGACGAAAAGACAGCACAAAAACCACTTCCCTCCAACGCTGTTTATGCTGTCACATTCACTCATGCATTGACCAAGTGGGCTGAATATTCTATGTTGAATCAGCAGCCCTCTCACTCATGAATGTTTAATGAGTAGGGCCTTTGTGAGAAAACGTGGAGGGAACCTAAGCTCCAGCAAACTTCCGGCTCTTCTTCTGCAGGCTTTTTTTACCTTCTAGTAGGCGAGGAGGTCTCCCACCTTGAACCTTAATGAGAAATTTGAACACTCAGTTGATATACTATTTGGATGATATACTCATTAAGAACTAAGTTTGCACAGATTTGTGAGAATAGATAGGTTGGAATTGATCTAAAGCCTTTTAAAGTGGGGAGAAGGTCAAAATCCTCACAGCTCAATGAAAACAATGATCTTTTTTTACAGAGGCCTTAACATGGTTAATGACTTAAAAATGGACAAAAATTAATCACTATAGGTAGTCATTTTAGACAGTATTCACAACGTATTTATAAGGAGGACCAATCTGGGATTAGATTCCTGTATTTATGATGGTCTTTGCCACAAAAACGGATTCTAAACCAGTACTCTTATTCCAATGCAAAATATATTTTTTTTACCAAACTGACAATCCTATTTGACAGTTCACGTTTGACAACTGACAATGATATCAGGTAAGAAGGCCTTGGATAGTAGTCTTGGATACATTAATTTATCACTACCACTTTCCAATAAGACTACTCTTATAAAGGGTTTATAAATGATTGCTAATCGGGATGTTCATTATCTTATCAATCATTAATAAGCAGTTTATTAATAAACAGGTTATAATAGTTGTCATGCATTGATGCAAGCTGACTATTTGGCAGGATCTGGTGTTTTAATGGTAGTTGTATGTTAACCTGGTGAAGTTTAACATTCTGCCAGAGAAAGCTAAGTAACTAGCAAGATCTGAGATTTTGCGAGCCTGCATCAATAATTTGTGAGTCTTCATCAATAGTCTTATTGTAAAGTGGAACCAATTTATCATTTGTTATCAAAATTAACATTGGTACAGATGACAGAATTTCAAATCAGTCAGTCGTTTGAGGATATGCTTCTCCAAAGTACTGCCATTGATGGTGCCACGTGTGTGGCTGCATGTGTGCTTATGTGATGATATCTCATGTTCCAGCACCCCGCTTACGTCACGCAGAGCTGGTCAGAACAATGAGAGGCTGTCAGTGGCCCTTGACTTCTCTCAGCGTGCCGGCTGGGGGTCCTGTCTCATTCTTTCATTGCCACAGCAACGTCCATGGCAGCCAGTATTTTTATCCCTCCTCTTGCAAGTGGGCTGTACTGTACACTGTCATGAAAACGCAAAACAGGTCTGTAAGAACAAGTGAAGCAAGAAGGCTCCGAGTGATTCAGAAAATCAATGCCATTCACCTGCTTGTGAAAGCGAAGCTATTGTAGTGGTGGTAATTGTCATTTCCCTCCTCAATTCCCCCTGGTGAGCACTTGAGACTCATACTTGAGATGGCGTGAATGAAGTTTAACTGTGCGCTCTGATAGGCGGCTAAAAGGGAACGAATGAGCGCTGCTGTGTTCTAATGAGAGGCAAATAAAATGCTTTTATGTTCATTAAAAACAGGACTCTTTTCATGCTTTTACATAGTTGCTACATATTTGAACCAGCATACAGTGGGCTCCCAAAGTGAAAATGCTTCTGTTTTGCATTGTTTTCTCATTTTTTTCCCTATTATGTATTATATCACCACTATTTGAGTCACAAGAAGAATCATTTGAAATAGGACATGTCTTGAATGTCATTGATTTTTTCTTAACTGATATCTTAAGTCATTTGAAAAAGTAGTGACCTAGTACCTAGTAATAGTGTGAAATGCTGAACATTTCTTCTTCAGTTTGTGACAACTTGTAATTCTAAAATGTTCTGTTTTTTGCAAGTTGAAATGACAAAACAGCCTTAGTGTTGTATATCATAGTGAAATACAGTGTATAATATACACCAGGGGCAGCTGGTGGCCTAGTGGCAAATGGCAAATGAACAGTCAGTTCACAGAATCTGTGTTGGATGTGGGAGAAATCCAGACAGAATCTCCAAAACAGCAAGACTTGAGCAGTGGTGAATGTCTACGTACAGTGATTCGAAGGACAAACCACAAACAGGTGACAGGGTATTGGACGCCTAAGGCTGATTGATTGGTGAGGGTTATGATAGCTGTCCCATCTGGTCCAAACTGACAGAAGGGCTACTGTGGAATAACTCGCCTAAATTTTTAATGCGTGTTATGGGAGAAATGTGTCACAACACAAAGTGCATGACGATGGGGCTGCATAACTGCAGACCAGACAAAGTACCCATGCTAACCACAGACCACTGATGTCGATATCAGTTTGACATGTATCCCCTTTCAGTAGGATAAAGCACTCTGCTCCATCCAATCTACATTGTCTCTACCTTGCTACTTCGGTAGAGAGAGGGTCTGCGGCTACCTTGGTACCGGATATAAAATAATCGCTATCAATATACTTGAGCATATTTTTATTAGAAGACCTCAAACGTGCCACACAATCTGTCTTTCTTTTTATACCTACAGCATAATAATGGATCATATTATATAATATTGAGTAGTGGCACCATAACCATAAGATAATAAATAATATTGCTTGATCTATAATTATATTGCAGTGTTCTTAGCCTAATGCAAATCTTACTGCCAATGCCACTAATTCTGTCAATAAGTTGATTTAGAATGACTTGCTTACGCTTCTGTTTTTTCATCCCCCCCCCTCCATTCTATCTCCCTCTTTTCATTCCCTCTCCTGAGTGCATGCAATGATGATGATGATGCATCCCAGAGCTGCTGGGGGAGAGGGGTGGTTGCCATGGTGACGTGGGTGGTGGAGCTACTGGGCAGACTGTGGTGTGTTGGAGAGACGACTATGACTCATTGTGTTTGCTTTCCTTGCCTTCTAGTGACAAGAGTGAAAGAGAGAGAGAGACAGGAAGTGCCACACATCTGCCACTGGATTATCTTTCATCGGATCTTCCTCTCTCTCTCTCTCTCTCTCTCTCTCTCTCTCTCTCTCTCTCTCGTCCATGATCTTTTCCATCAACCTCACCAACACCACTTCAACCACAGTTCTCTCACTGTAGTCAGCTGCCACTGTGTTGAAGAATATAACACTAGAGAAAGCAATGCTATGACAGCTGTAACTGTCATTTCCACCATATCCTGCTGCTAAAGGCTCGTACTCTGCGTGCATACTAGGTGTTGCGTTTCAGGCTTGTTGTCCTATGTTTCATTCCAATGTTTCATTTGAATGGGGTTAACTATGATTCTCATTTTTGGTCTGTATACATAACTGACATTTTTAGCAGCTAACATACTAAATCACTGTAGCACAATAGGGAATGTATGTTCTTGTGAATGACATCATGTTTGTGATTTGGTTGCAGGCAGTAGCTTAAGGAATGTTATGTTGCTTTCATACAACAGTTCTAGAAAAAAAAGATAACATAGCAGGCCAATTAATTAAAACATGTTTTATTTTTATTGGCCAATTTCTTCAGCCAAAAACCTTTTGAGAAGCAATAGCAATGCTAGATTCAGCTTAGCTTTTCCTGTATTTCCCAGATGTGAATGTTGTTTTATTCCAGTAAATCTGTAAATTATTATAAAAAATCTTGGAATTGTTCTCTGTTCACTCCAGTTAATTCTCGTTGGCTCAGTTGTCGACTGCAGAACCTATTTTGAAGTAATGACAGGTTCGTGTAAGTATGATGTCACACTGTTTTTCACCAAATGTTCTCAGAAATGAACTTCTAGATGTTCTCTAAATGTCTAAATGTGTCAATTTTTTGTTCATGCTAAAGTACACAATTACAGCACTTTTCCACAGACATAAGGAACCACAAGCACGTTTTTCCATTGCAGAGTGACCCGTATCCTGAGCTATACCCATGTACTCTTCGATGGCAGGGCCAGAAGCAGGGTGCAGCTGAGCTGACTGCGTCACTGCTTTCTTATTGGTGGAAAAATTTATCACAACATGGAAAGAGATAAGTGCTTTTTTATTGTCCATGCTGGGAGGTCACTTAAGTATAAACACAACTGTCTGTTTGGGCTGTAGATAAATTATCTTTATCTTAAATGCTGTGAGAAATGCAAAGGTACCAGGCTATCGCTAACAAGTTAGCTAGGTAGGTTTTCATCAAACAGCTGAAGAAGACAGAAAAAAAACTCAAACAATACTAGAAATAATAAAAGACAATAATATCAAAAGCAGCTCCAACAGAAAAACTTTCTACTGGATTGAGTCCATAGATGGGGTTTTGGGATGACAACCGCCCATAAACTGTGGGGAGAGAATTGCGCTGCTAATAAATCAGAAACAATATACACTGGATACACTTGAAAATCAAAATGTCCTGAAAGTTCTATTAAAAAAGACTTTTGTTAAGTTCAGTGCAAACAGTTGTTTTTTAGCCATGATATAAGTGACATGATACATATAGTAAAAAAACAATGCTTCTCAACCAATCAGATTCAACCATTACAACCTTATACAGTATTGTGAAAAACATCTCAGACTGTATGAGATTATATGTAAAGCCATTTATCTGGAGAGAAACTGTTTATGTTCTTAAACACAGCATATAATGAAACAAATAAACATCACATGATGAGGTTATGTGTGTAAGTGCCTTTCATTAAATTGAATCAGGTGCAGTTAACAGAATTCATGCGAGTTCAACTCGAGGTCATGGAACCAAACCTTTGTTCTTCTAGCTGTATTCATCTAGTTGTGTTTTAGTGTATTTATGTTCCTTTTGCACAATAATTGGTTTAAACCTTTTTCATGGCTGCCTAAGACACTACACTTTGATTCCATAACCCATCACTTTATAATAGAGATCCCAAAAAACATGTAATTCAGTGACTGATGTTTGACAAACAAATGTCTGACAGCACTGAGCCACTCACTCCTTGTAATTCCACTTAATAAGCTCTTTTCATCCAACAAGGCACACTAATAGGAGTGCAGTTGAGATAAAGATCATAGTTTCTCAATTACTGCTTTGACAACGTTTTGCCCAAAGATTTCGAATGCACTTGGATTCACATCACAGAAGCTGACCTTTCAATTAATGTCAATTGCTGCCTTTAGCCATTTCCTCCAAAAAAGGGCACTTTAGAGCTCAGCAGGACCAACGGAACAACCTCCTGTGGCTTTAGGGCAGACGCAAAAACTTACAACTTAATTTTTCATCATATCATACATGAATGTGTGATTAAATGTTCTTTGTTCATCTATGCTATGACAATGCTTTTAAGCAGTACATGCAGAAAATACAGATAACAGAAAATCCACTTATACTGAAGCAGTCTCATTCTCTTCAGTCTGCCTCTTTAAAATAAAGATGTCAGAAAAACGTTTTTGGAGTGGTTCCATAGGAGAACCTCATTTGGTTTCAGAGCAGCACTTCATTTCATTTTCATAAACATTTTCATAAGCTTTTCATAGTTCACCTGACATCAACATACAATATTTGGACAAAAGTATAGTGACCATTACACCCGCATGAACTTCAGTGATATTGCATTGAAATACATAGACTTTAATATGGAGTTGCCCCCCCTTGCAGCTATATGACCTCAGGCACTGATGTTGCACGATTAGCCCTGGCTCCCAATCCCTGATCCTGTCCATCTCAAAGGTGATTGATGGGGTTGAGGCCTTCCCCAAACTGTGTCCACAAAGTTGGAAGCATGATGTTGTCCCAGTACTTTTGTCCACATACTGTACATAAACACTATAAATGTTTTCTTAATAAGCAGCAGTTGTCAAAAAAAGACTGATTTGTCAGTTTCAATTTTACCAAACATTACACTAAAACTCTTAACAGTCACAGTAATACACTTTCTCACTCCATTACCACGAATAACGGCTGTGAGTGATTCTAACTCAGAAGGGGCCATTTTTTCATTTGATTTTTCCTCCTGGGGCCAGTCTCCTGTGATTAGGATTGACTTATGCAAATGACCTTGCTGTGGCTGTCCAGCATTGTGACTCATTCAAAGACACTATAAACATATAAAAAAATATTCTATAAACATATAACTTCAAACTAAACTGATCATTTATGCTGATCTGTGTTTTGTGACACCAGAAAAATAAAGAATAAAAAAGGGCTGTTTTGCAGATTATTTTCCATGCATGGTCAATATTGAGTGGAGAGTGAACTTCAGTAATGTTCACATATGACATTATAACTTGTTTCCATTATATCATTAATATTTTTTCCTGTTTTTTTCTGCTCCCATGTTGGTCTCCTGGGGTAGAAAAGCCTTAAGATGTATTTTGATGTCCTAAGATTTCGATGTTCAGGAAATAGTGCTTAAAAAGAGCAGTTTTCAAGCGTTTAATGTATTCTTTTGAGTTTGATACATATGTTTATGTGCCAAAACTACAGGGCAATTTTCACACTACTACGTGCTAGACTGCAAAGCTGGTGCTACCCCCTAGCATCTTCTGGGACTTTTACACCCTTGAGACTGAAGCTGGTTCACAGTTGCAATCCCCAGTGCTTTTGTGTTTTGTTTTCATAAAAACCTTTGTTGCCTTTCCATCATAGCAACAAACCTGAAAAACTACCACCTGTTTGGATGAATCAGCCTGGGGTCACATCACTGATGACCAAGAGGCGGTGGGCATGTACACGTGCAGACATAAAGTCACCTGGGTACCAGAACAGAGGTCCCTGAGGTCAGTCTGGCATTCAAAATAGCTGAGTGTCACCCCCTGAACCCCTCTACTTTAGTGTAGGGTCCCTTTGTTAAACCTCTGTAACAATTAAAGGGTCCACCTCATAGAAAAGTTGATCTTTCTGGATTTTTTAAAGTTTGATACAGTATACAAGTTGTGTTTTGTTCATTTTTAGTTTATTGTTTTTGTGTTGTCTTGAAAACCAGTGCATTTACAAATACATGTGTACAAAAGTACACATAGTGTATTTGGGATGCCTGATCATTACACCAACAGAGACTTTAATGACACTGCATTCAAACACATATACATTAATAGGGAGTCGGTCACCCCTTTGCAGCTATAACAGCTTCAACATTTCTTGGAAGGCTTTCCACAAGTTTTTGGAGTTTCTGTGGGAATTTGTGTCCATTCATTCTGTAGATCATTTATGAGGTCAGGCACTGATAGATGAGAAGGCCTTGTTCGCAATCTCCATTCTGTTTCATTGTAAGTGTGTTGAGGTTATGACTAGTCAAGTTCTTCCACACCAAACTCATCCAACCATGTCTTTATGGAGCTCACTTTTTGCATTGGGACACAGTCATGCTGGAATGGAAAATGTTCTTCCCCAAAATGTCCACAAAGTTGGAAGCATGGTGTTGTCCAGAATGTCTTGGTATGCTTAAGCATTAGAATTGCCCTCCGCTGGAATTAAGGGGCAAAGCTTAAACCCTGAAAATCAGGTGTGTCCCAATACTTTTGTCTATATAATGTAGATTATTTACTAGGGGTGGGATGAGATTTCATGCCACTTGATATTAAAACGTGACGAAAAGCAGTCTCACGAATCAGCATCCAGCAGCAGTCTGCATGACATCTAAACTGCCGCATCGGAAACAGGTCCGCAAGCTGCACTCGGGTGCTCCCAGGAAACATAGATATGCCTTTTTCCAGAAATATGACCCTATCTTAGGCTGGGCTGTGTAGCTGTAATCATCTCAGGTCCAGAGCGCTGGATCAGGCTTTAAGAATAATCTGGTCACTTTGTACCTGGAGCACCTACAGTGTATTAATTTGATTTATGGTTTGCACTGACTTTCAAGAAAAGTTTTATTTATTTTTGTGAATTATATTGTTTGTTTTTTTTTTTTATGTTCAGCTTGTGAAAAGAAGTTCAGTTAGAAGGTCACACCCAGCGTTTACAAGTTAGGAGTTCATGCACAGTTATAAGGTTGGATGAAACTCTTGAGAATCATGCAAGGGAAGCCAGTCATGTGAGTCACAGTTAAAACTGTATGTTCTGTCCAGTTGCTACTGCATTTGATCATTCAAGCTTAACAATTAATAATTATGAATTAAAAAATAAAACTGCAGTGATCAGTTACATCATTTTAAAATGTACCTGCGCTGTTTTGTGTTTTTCAGTCATCTATTTCATCTTTAAAGTTTCAGAAAAATCTCATCTCATCCTCACAAACCCAATATGGGCTCAGTTGAGCCTTTCGTCACACCCCTATTATTTACATTGTAAGAGAGGTTGGAAAATGGTCATGTGACAATTCATTACAACAGCTTTTGGTGCATAAACTCACCAAGTATCCTTTATCCTCATGGGAAACATTAAATACATGTAGGATGTTGGATATACAGGATGTAGTATAGGATGTAAGCACTTCATTACACACTAATGTAATATAATGATTTCCTCATAGACTAGGCAAGTTGGAAATTGCGAGAAATATGTATTACTGGAGGGTACTGTGTTTACTAAATGTTATTGGGCTTACGAGAAGCCCTCATGCTGATTTCTGGAACGAAAATCCAATTACGTCCACATTTCTATCTCATTAAAGACAAGCCTTTTTGTAACTTGGAAATAATTACAGTTTATTTGTCGGGGAAGAATAAAGACTTAATGAATATGAAGTTCATCAACACTCAAGCAGAGAAAGTTCTGCCACCAGCTCATATTTGTCCCTCAGTTTATTTTCCACCTTCATCTTGTCTTTGTGCTAGGCAGAGTCGAAAAACTGGCACCAAATGGAAGACGTGACAGACTGCCATGAGGCTGTTTGAATGGAAGTGAGATGCTATTTTGGTCCCGGCACACAGCGAGAGGCTGTGGAGATTAGTTGGGGAACTGGAATATCACAGTACTTGTGATGATATGTGGTCAAGCAATCGGTCCAGTTATACAGTTTTTCTTTTCCAACAAGTGACTGTTTGTCCATGGAGCTATATTGGAGCGCGCTGGGGGACTGTTGTTCCATTGGTTTTATCTTTACTTGTTCAAACATATGTAGACTCAAGGGTGCAACCAGCACAGTTGGAATTTCAGAAAGGAAAACAACATAGTTAAGTCTCAAATGTCACCTTCAAGTTTCAAATAACTTGAAGAGCCAAAGTAAATGTAAAACCAGCTTAACATTCTCAAGAACCCCAGCAGAAAATGCTCTCTGCCAAACCAGTATGCTGTATACAGTATACTGTCTCCTATTGTAACCTCTTATTATGGTCCTATCTAGGTTCTGTCAAAGAAAAACTGTTGCCAACACACTTTCTAGAAAGTTGGAAAAAATCTCATTATAGCTAATAGATGAACTGTGTACACTGGGCTTTAGAGTCACTATATGATGTTGAGTTTCTAGTTTTAAACCTGTTCAAACAGTGTTATTCTTAACACACATACAGATGTGTGCACTTCATGTTTTGCTGACTTTGTAAATGAGCAAAAAACAGAGAAGAGCACACTTAAATTTGGACTAATTTTAGCACATACTTTCTATTTGTCTGCTGAGTTTCACATTAGAAATAATAAACCATAAAAAATAAAATATGCCAACTACTGCATATTATTACATTTTGTGTTTTATTTTTTCCATTACTGTGATTTTAGCAAATAAATAGTTTTGGGTATTAAATGTGCATTCCAAGAGACGACATGTGTTTAGTTAAGAAAAATGTAATTCAATCAATTCACTACCATTCCTGGCTGAATAAGATCTTTGCAAATGTTCGATGCATTTGTTGCATATGTTGTTGAGTATGAGGAAATATGTGAGGATATATGAGGATATATATGATCCTCCTTACGTTCTTCATTTAACAGTTATCTTTATTATGTAGACTTTCCTTATATTTAAATGTTGTTAACCCAATATATTAATACTAAAAATCCCAAATTCTCTTATTTACCAGTTCCTGTGATCCATTTGGCATCTATGGGGTAACATGTCTACCTATCTGAAGCTGTTTTAAATGTCAGTTGGGCTGAAGTCCATGTCCAGGAACAGGTTTTGTACTGTATATTTTGTTAAGCTCTGTATTGTTCAATTTGGTAACCTGAGCCAGTCTCTGTCCTGACTGAGCCAGATGGTCAGCATCCAACAGCCCTCTGTTTTCTGGCTCAGTCTCAATGAGAGCTGAAACAGAACAAAATGTGAACAGGCTGAGAACTGTAATGAGAATTGCTGACTGAAAGGACTTGTAATGACAGGTCACAGGCCTGTGAATGAACCTAACATAGCTCAGTTGTATGTACCTGAAAACCGATATACTTGAGGTCAATACAGGACACTCAACAGCAATAACTGCCCTTCGGTAACTGCTGTTGGAACACTGAAGAGTCATTTAGCGGGAGAAAAAAGTGTATCAGATGTTGAAATAGCAGAGGGCCAAAATAAATCAGCATGTGCGAAAACACTCAATGTGGAAAATGTCAAGCATATAGCTGTGAGGATTAGTCAAACTGGGAACAGTGGGATACGCCTTTGGTCCAATCTGACCTGTCACTGTTGATTTAGTCTCTGCTTTGCTGTTTTTTAAGCCTGCAGTGGGTGGAAAATGGTAATGAATTCACTTCATTCAAATGTGCACATCATTTCTAAAAGGATAAAATATACACCACACTTTAATCTAGTTACTTGCCTTCAAATAAATAACAGTAAACGACAGCTCAGCAAAATACTTTATTCTTTCAGGTTGAGATACTCAGCACTACATGACTGGCAAATGCACTAAATTGTTACAGTATTGCAACATAACATTGCCACAACCAAGCCATAAAAGTCATTGAAGGTGTTATAAGTTGTTATGTCAGGTAATATTACAGTATCATATCATATGGTATGTAAAAAACAACATAACATTATTAACCATCAGTTCACTCTCAAGATAAAGAAATAACAAGCCTTTCTTAAGTCTACATGAGTCTGTATTCAATTCCGCGAGAGTATGAGGCCAGAGCACAGCGATATTTCATTGCATGTAAGCTAATTAGGTAGACAAGTAGCCAATTAGCCAAATTAGACCTATCAGAGATAATGTTCCTGTTATCTACAGCAGGTGAAAAATGACCTAGAACCACAAGTTTTGTTGGTTCCCATTTGTGTCCCTTCTGACCTTTAACAGTCTCTAATAGAACAGTTGTGTAATGCATAAACAATGCAAGATCAAGATTCAAAATTAGAGTCAAATGTCAGTGATATAAGTGTACATTAAAATATTGCAACATGCCCAGTACTGACATAAACATGTAAAGAGAATCTCAATGAGAGTCCTTAAGCTGTCAGTAAAGTGAGCAGTGTGTGAAAGATAGTGGTGTGAATAAAAGAGTGGAAGTGGGAGCAGTGACTGGATTGCTCATTATTCAGGATCGCAGTGGTCTGCAGGTAAAACTGTTCTTCAGCTTGCTGGTTCTGAAATTAATGCTGCAGTATCGTCTCCCTGAAGGGAGTCAGGTAAACAGTCTGTGTGCAGGGTGATTGTGGTCTGTGAAGATTTTGTGAGCCTTGCTCAGACATCATGAGTGGAAGGTGACCTGTAAAGCGGGAGATTACTGCCAATAATGAGTTCAGCTGCGCTCTGAGGGCTCTCCAGTCATGGAGGAGGCAGCTGGGAAACAGTAATGCACCCAGTCAGGATGTTCTCTATGGTACATTTGTAGAAGTTGGACAGAATTTAGCAGGAACCAAAAGGAGTGTCACTGACAAGCATATTGTCACGGGCGTGGCGGTTGTCACGTTGCCGTGCTTTACCCCAATGATCACACCAAGGCAGGCATCCATAACTGTGCTTTCTTTATTTTTAAACAGAAATAAAAACCTGGCTCGGGGGCCGATACAGATAAACAGAAAGGCAGTTGTGACGCTAAGTGTGTAGTAACGGGACGATGGACCGATGCAGAGGTCCACATGAACTGAACTTAAATACGGTACAGATACAGACAGAAACCAATCAATAAACACAATCACTTAAGCCGAACACAAGACACCTGAAACCAGGACACAAGACACAAACCCCCACAAAAGTCAAAATAAAAGTCCCCAAAACAAAACCAAACCCAGTGACGCCTAATGGCCACTGGCCAAAACATGACACATATTTCACCACTGTCTTTGTGTAAAGGGACAAGGTCAGGTCATTGAGTAACTTGAGGCACCTTTCTCTTTAGAATCAGAATCAGAAATCAGAATCAGAGAACTTTATTTATCCAAGAGGAAATTGTTCACATCATGCACACTCACAAATAAAATAAATATCAGCCCCAAAAATGTCTAAAGGGGAGGGGGTATCCTCCTGCAGCCATCTGTAGTCCATGATCTTCTCCTTAGGTTGCTGTCATTGCACTACTCAAAGCTCTGGCCTCATCTCTGTAGTCTTTATTACTCCATTATTGATAAGGCTAATGGTGTCATCAGCAAACTTGTCTAACTGATAGTAAGTAAACTGAAAGACTGAAACTGAAAAAAATTGTGTTGGTGGAATGGTGGAAATTATGAATACAAGTAAATTGAACCTAAAACTCAGAGTTTATTGGTAAAATCTGATTTCAACAAACAAAAACTGTCTAAAACTGGTGTTTGCTCTCCTACACATTGGCCGTTTGCTGCTCTTTCACTTGGCATTCTGCTGCTTGGCCGCTCTCTGGACCCCCCCTCAGCGTGTATTCTCCACTTAAGGGTGGAGACTATCCTGAAAGTTCTCCTGGATTCAAAGTAATCTTTTTTGTCCATTATGGACATTTGCATGTGATGCCATTTTTAAAATCCCAGTATTGTTTTTTATTAGCACATTTTGTAAAACTTACAATAACTTTGGTTTTACATGACAGAGAAACACCAAACAATGCTCAACATGATGTATGACACCTCGAACATCAAGACAAATCAGGGGAGCTTCCTTATAAGAAGCTGTTTTGCTGTATGGCAATAATTTATCCGCCCTGCTTTTATTTTAAGGTTTAATAGATTGCTTTTCAGTGTGTGTTTATGTGTTCATACACAATAACACTGTTCAAAGCACATGCTAACTGACTAATATTGAAATGATATCCAGCTGTGACTACACTGCTATGGCAGATGCCCCAGCTGTCTTCTACCTAGAGGAACAGCTTATTACCTCGTATTTGACAGGTACGCTAAAAGAGGGACTGAAATGTTCCAAGCAATCAGTGCAACAACAGTTACTGTCATTGAGAAGGTGTATGTGTTGCTATACTTTCCAAACCATTTTTGCTGATTTACAATTATGTTTTCAGGGTTCAGGTTTATGAGTTCAGGTTACTGCTGTAAGAATAACTACGTTGCAAATAATCCCTCCACTACATGAGATACTACTATGCTTCCGCTTTGTGCTTGGTCAACACTGCAGCTTTAATGTGACCTTCTGGGAGGAAACAATACATAGTCAAAAATACATGAGCCAAGGTGTAATGCTGACCCTGGATGAGGGTTTAGTTGACTGTTACAGAGCACAGAACTAGAAAAATAAAATGAGCAACACTACCCTGTAAAAGAAGTCTTTTACCAGACACAAATATAAGCTCTGGCAAAATATTATTCAACCACCACACCCAGTTTCTTTAGTTTACGGCAAATAAATATCACAAAAAAAATTAATGAAATAGGATTTACAAACTTCACATACAACTTAAGGCCCTGAAAAAATAATCCATCATCGGCGATTCTATCATTTTTGCCAGGGGTTGCATAACACCACCACAATTTTGTCTTTCAAAAATAAGTGTTCTGAGGTTTATAATCACTTGTTATTAGGAGGAGTTTTTTTCTCAGTACTCATGAAAAACGTAAGTGAGCCTTAATCTGAAGTTTGTTTATCACTGGAGTGACACAGCTTTGTTGCTCATAGCCACCTGGTTAGCATATACTTTAGGCTAGTCTATTGGCTGTCAGAGCAGTCTTCGGGGACCCTCTGTACATAAAAACATGTCTTGACTGACTAGAGGGGGGAACAGGAAAATTGCGTAGATTTCATTTTTGCTGAACCATTGTTTTAACAGTATATTACTTCTGCTTAGTAATAGGCCATTGTTTAGTAATTGGACATTTTTTCATTGTAAAATTGTGTGTATATTCAACGTGCATTTCTCTGAGGACTGCCTAATGCTAACTAAGCAAGACTGAGGCATAGAGGTCATCTAAAGGCCTCCCATGGGTCATGCAGGACAGTGAAACAGTCGTTATGTGATTCCAAGAGTCAACATTTTAGCAACTTTCGTCTAATCTCCATCCATCTGCTTGATGAGCTTTGAGACACAATATGGCTGGTAATCACAGGAGCCTTTAGGAGCCACAACACAAACATCATCCATCTGCCTCCACAAAGTCAGCAAATTAATAAAAGCCCCAGAACTATTACTGTAACCCAGGCACACACAGAGCTTGTTTGTAGGAGTAATCCAAGTCTAAATTATAAACAGAAGCAAGCATACAGGCAGTGAACAGAAACGATAAGATTATTCATCTCTCGACAAAATGGGCTGAGGCTCATGAAGCCTAAATGGCCACCATTAATAACGCCCAAAGCGCCACTCTCGTACAGCACTAATGCATGTTCACTTGCATTGTGTTAATCTGACTCGCACACAGGTCTTCATACAGACATTTTTGCAAACTATTCTGTCTGTTTATAATTCATATTATTTATTAATAATACGTATGTTATTTAATTTCTGAAATCTGAAATCTGAAATAAAGCACACATATATATATATATATATATATATATGAAACACCTTGTTTTTTAAGAACTGCTGACAATATTTCTCCTAATTTCTGAATTAAAATATTGTTCTTTAAAGCATAATTTTAAAGGAAATGACAAAACATCAAAATAAGAGAAATGCTGCCATGTTTACAGAGTCATTCAAAGAAAACAAATCTCTCATTCACGCTTAAGCAAAATGGCAATAATTAAGTAAGTCATTTATTTATAAAGCACCTTTCTCAGACAAAGTGCTGTACAACAGTGAAACAAAATAAAACATGAGAGACTAGAGAAATATAAAACATTATAAAACATAACATAAACAGCAATCAAATGCATAAAGCACAAACACAAAACAGAGATTATTCAGCTCTGAGCAAAAGCCTGAGTAAAAAGATAAAAGTTTTGAGCTGTTTTTTTTTATAGAAGCCACTGAGACAGCAGCGCGCAGACCATAAGGCAAGTCGTTCCAGAGCCTAGGTGCCACTGCCTAAAAAGTACAGTTGCCACAGGTTTTTAATCAGGTATGAGGGATCCTCCTGTCCAGATATGAGCTTCCAAGAGGCAATGTATTTGGGTGTGATAGTTGCATCTTTCTTACAGACACAGATCTGGATGCATGGTCAGGGCAATTAATTCACCCCTATTGTCACTCCAGTCTGTATTCAGAAAACTGTCACTGCTTGAACTGTCTTGCTGGATGACCCTGTGCCCACAAGGCAAGTGCCCACTCTAATGCACTGCTAGTGATGTCACCTGTGCCCCAGGATCACAGCGCAGTATTTATATATTGCATCTGAAGAAAGTTGTAAATACATTACATTCATGTTGGACATCACTGCTTTTTGTGCAAAATGAGATTTTTAAAACAAGTTATTGTCACGTCCGGGGTGGCTAGTCCCCCTCGGACGTGCGCTACCTCTCGGCACGGAGCAGACCAGGAGCCAGGGATCCATGCTATATACGGTTTTATTTACAAACCTAAAAACAAGGATAACAGAAACGGGCACGAGGGCCACCAGGATACACGAACCAGAAACAGGAAACACGACGCCTAACAGAGGTGATGGGCTCATGATGAGTGTGACTCAAAATATCAAACATAATCAGGACTAAACACGAGACGGCTATAACTAAAGAGACACGTGACACATGAACCCAAACCATATGACACCAAGACACGTGACCATAGAACAAAACAAACGGAGACGTCAAAATAAAAGACCCTAAACTGACTGAACCGTGACAGTTATGCTATGAGTATTCTTTTTCTCAGGGTAATGCAAAGCAGACACCCCCAAGTTGAGTTTTTTCTTTCTTGTAGACATCTGCTACGAAAAAATCAAGTTTCAGTCAAGCTATGTGTCCATCCAAACTGGAAATCCTGACCCTGCTCCTGTATAAAAATAAAAAAGCAGCATGACTGCTGAAGACAGAAATATGGCTGTACCTAAATATTGTACTCTGTACTGTTTTGTATATGTAGTATATATCCATTTATCCAAGTGTATTTATAATTCATTTTATAAATACATTTATTTGAACCCATAAACCTGACATCACCATACCATAACCATGTTATGGAAGATGTCGTTTGCTGTCATGAGTTTGCTGCCATGTCCAGAAAAATGAACTGCAGTCTATACAAGTCTGTATACATTTCTGTGAATGCATTATTACCATTCGATGTCTGATGTTAGAACTTAACAACATAATTTTTTATGGTACTATGTGGTTTTGGTACAGCTATATAAATATACATAACCTGTCGTGACAACTCATGACAGCATATGGCATTTTTATAACAAATTCAGGTCAAGGTTATGTCAGTGTTATGTAGCATGGTTCCAGTCTTTTATTCGGACAAAGCTGCTGCAAAGACTGGCATCAGCAGTTTCAACATTGGCAAGTGCTATACAGTCTCCTGAGTGTACATTTTTTGTTTTTCTTTTTCATTCCCACACCATATTGCATAATGCCTGGTCTGACACAATGCTTTTCTTGAGAGCGGCAGGCACACAGATGGCACCGGACGAGCCCTGAAAACATACCATACGGTCTCAGGCAGGTATAAGGAGTGGTGTGTGTGTGTGTGTGAGTGTGTATATGTGTGTGTCTGCATGTGTGCTTGGCATCAAAATGAATGTGTAAAATGTCAGCTACTGCAGCCCTGCTAAAAGAGCCTTTGTGATACATCAGAAAGAGCCTTCACTTTGCTTTCTTCAGTAAGTCTAGTCCTAGGGCAACTGTATTTCACTAATAAAGACACTCATGGCAGGCATCCACTGCTCAGCGCCCTACATTATAATGCTGTATTCTGTCACTGCTGGGAGACACACTTACTGAGGCCAGCCGCTTCTGAGAAGAAAAAAAGCCTGTGCTTATTAACTCAGGCTCAGGCTCTCTGTGTCTGTGGGGGGTGGGCTAGAATGGAGGGTTAACACATAGATAAAAAAAACCCTGAAATCTCTGAAAAGTAAAAAAATATATAATATATCTGGTTTAGCTGTGTCATGGCATTACCCATATTGTAAAGTTTCCATTTGTCATACTCAAGTAAAGCAGTGGGCAGCCAGTGACACAGTGTATAGGGGCTGCAGCTTTCTTTGAGGGTACCTCAGTGGCACCACTGACAGTCCAGGGACTCAAACTCATGACCTTCCAATTACAGGGGCAACTCCCTGTCCATTAGACCACCCAGCTGTTGCCATTGCATTTCATGTATGGATCACAATGTGAACTCAACATCAAAGAAGATATTTCAAGGCTATTGGATTTGTATCAGCTAGCAAAAGATCTTAATCATCAGTTGTCATTCTCAGCCCACAAATGGAATACAGCTGTCTTGATTTACTAACATACAAAGCAGATATTGAGTGCCTCATTCTGGGTGACTGACAAGGCTCATGAAGTAAGCCTAAGGCGGGTCGAATGAGATCGCAACCCTGCATCCAGATAGGATAGGCCCCCATGCCCTTCATTTCTCTCACTGATAGGTTGAATGAGTAGCCTTAGGTTGACATGTGTTGGGGCAGTGATAAATTATTTTTACTGATGATGAACTGCTTATGAATGATCCCTAAGGATTTGGCATGCTGGTGTCTGGATATTGCAGTATCATCAATCCTTCAATGTTAGCGAATTTGCTGACAAAATCTGGCACTGCACAGTTCAAATGCTGTGGAACTGTTAAAACCTAAGCTAAGGGTGCAGAGAGCAAACTCTTATTACACTCTTATAATATACTCTAATAGAATGTATTATTACAGTATCAACAGTACTATATTAATTGGGCATCTTGGGTATCTGAGGTTTCTGAGAGTCATGGCATTCTCTTTTGGCCCATTCATCATGACATTTTCACACACTGTAAAGTTAAGTAAGATTTGCTGTTTTCAAATGTTTAGAAAATGATGAAAATGGTTACAACACTGGTCCTGGTGTTAAACAGGTAAGCCATTTTTTCACACTACTAGAAACGTCATGATTGCATAATGCACAAAATAAGCTGGCAATGCCATTCTGCTGAGCTCTAAACATTCGTCTACTTAGTATTTGTCCAGCTAAAGCCAAACACTTGAAATCGGACTAAAGGCCTGTTACGTAATTACGAGGCATGTAATGATTAAGTCCATTTTCAAACAAAACAAACAGGAAACTGAATGCCAGATTTAAGGGCCACAGGTGCACAAAAGTGAAAGACGATCCCGGAATTGCAATCACACACCTACCGTGTCCAATCAATATCTGAACTCACAAAGCAGCTCCGTTAATCAAATTACACAGTTTACACACATGGAGGGTCAATTTGGCATGTCTGTGTCATACACACCTCTTCATCTGAACAGTACATCAAATGGAAAATACAATGACAGTGCCATTCTTTAAAAAGAATGGCTTTCAATATAGTAGCCTGTTTCTATGTGTTTCTCAGTTTCTCAGCGTTCTTGAACAACTCCGGACTAGGGAAAGAGGGTAATGCTCAGCTTTGGCTGCAAAAACATCGCTCCGCTGTGAGGACGAACCCGATGCTTTTACTCCTTAGAAGGAGGCTTGACGTAGAGAGAATGAAGGCTGTGGCTTCGTGCCATGCGACAGTCATGAGTCAGACCTGAGTTTTATCTGCCTCGCCGGTCAGCGCTAGAAGAACAGCAGCAGATAGAGCACAATCACAAGTCCAAATTATTTTGTAAGATATGTGAGCATAACCAAGGAATTTGTTTTACTGACATCATCTGGTGCCCCCCCTCCCCAGGACAAAATTTAGCTAGCATCCAAAGAAAGTGGTAGTAATGGAACAATTTTGATATGTTGAATTGTATCAATTGCAGCACTGGATTGACTAAATTTCACAAATATAACATGCTTCTAAAGAATGTGGTAGCAATGCAGTGTGTCAAATTTTGTGAAGTTTGATACTCCCCCAAGGTCACAAATCTGCTGTGTTGGGCTACAAGCACTCCAAGTTTCGCATGGATTGGTGTATATGACATCAACCAATTAAAAAGAATCACAAGAAAAGAATTGAAAAACACTTTATGTGTCATAACAAGTAAACAAAAGAGCTGGAGATTTATCTAAATTTACTCACTGCTGCTGGCAAAAGAGTAGGCAACGCCAACGAAGGACTGAGAGCACAAAGGCTTTTGAATTTCTGAGGATGAGACCTAGAATGAGTATAGAGGTCAGAGTACTTTAGTAAGAAAGGCTTCCATTCAGTGCACTTCACTAGTAAAATAAGAAAACCATAAAAAGAACAGGGAGTATTTAATATGATAATTAGGGATGAAAATCATGAGCAGTATCCAATATTTTTCAACTTCAGCATGTAGACTATGTAGAAAAATCTTTGTCAATATAGTAAGACGCATCTGAGCAGCCATGCATGTGCATAAGGTTACCATGGTCATCACTAAGTGTCAGCTTGAAGCCCCCCACCCACCACTGGGCTGTGGAGCAGTAAAACTCCATCTTCTGGAGTGATGGAGCTCCATCTAATACCTTTAGGCTGGGCTGAATTGATGTTCATGAATCAAAACAACATAATTACCTGACATCAATACATGGTTTGTGGCTCAATGCAATCCTCATAGCAATGTACTAACATCCCTATATTTATGCCTTCATACCCAAATTCCATACCCGCCTGAATTCAATAGTAATGTTGAATGAGTTGCAAACAAACTTTTAGAACAGCAATGTCAAAGCTGAAGACCAAATCCAACTTGATCTGTTACTTTGTGTCACGGTCGGGCCGGTAGCCCTGTTAACCCCCATGCCTTTTTCTGTTCAGTTCTGTTTTCCTTAGTTTCCCCCTTGT